>JAMPIV010018373.1:0-80000 GCA_024509875.1 Oreohelix idahoensis | reverse complement strand
CATCTATCTAGCCCTGTAATGAGAAATGGGTGTTGGAAGATGGTAAAATGTATGATTTACAAAGTAAAATAAATAATAGTAAAAAGTCTTGGATGTATCTTCCAATGAAATTATAAAGTCTGTCACAGTAGTTTTGGTTTCTCTTGCTATCTAGTCTCTAGCTTTTTTCATCATTGACAATCGCTATTGAAACCGCTCACAGTGTTTGTAGGATTGGGTACATGTAAACTCAACTTGCATTACGCCACGACTGTTTGAGGTTTCTGAGACACACTGGTAATCCAGTAGACTTTCCTTCAGCCCGCCCTATAACTACGGGGGACTAAGGTGTTGAAATTGTTTGACCACTAGGCTCCAGTTAGCAGGATCAAAGGTCATCAAGTCTTTAGTTTATATTTGATCACGAACTCGATCAGACACTCGATCAGGAACGATCATAAAACCTGGAACAAAAGGTAATAGGTGGCTATGGTGTTCCAACAAGCTCACCAACCCCTGATGTTCATGAGGCGCCCATGTCTTCAGTGTTTGTATATAAATGAATGATTCATGGTAGTATGTTACAGAGATAGCATGATAAGATAGTGTCTACTGTGCAGAAGATAACAAAATACATGAATAAATCACGTTACGATACATGGGTAAGATATAACCTTTGCCTTCCACTTATGGATGCCAAGTCACTTATGTACTTGCTGGTTTGTCGTAAGCTTCCAGGCAAGAACTAGCCATGATATATTTGGCTAACCAATTAATTGTTATGCTTCCTGACAATGCCGGTGGAGGTTATCTCTGGTTAGCATCACTGGCTTTCTGTATACCCTTTTTATTATGTCCGATACAATCAAATCGTAAACAAATCTGAAATAAAATGATATTAGTCACACATATATCTTTAATAACCTTACATACCCTCTAGGATTAATAAGCGCACGGTGAGGCTGTATTAGCTGAAGTCTATCTGCCCTGCATGCAGCGTGAAAAAAACTTTTCTTGCAGATACTGTCTTCCAGTCCTTCACTTCGGCGTCTGGATTTTGTGTGTGTGATTTTAAACGGGACGCCCTGTCCTTATATTTGGGCGACTCTCCCGTACGAGAAAGCAACGTCTTGAGTCTGCTTAGATTTTCGTTAAATCTCTTGATTCTGTACTTGTTTTCTCTTCTTTTCACTACACACTTATATCTTTCCTTCCTTCCTAGGTATCCTTTCATTTTCCCAATAGGAAAAATTATATACCCTCTAGTGAGTAAGCATCATGGCTGAAATGGTGAAGTTTAGGACTGCGATCATGCAGATGGGAAAAGAACTAGGCATGTCAGGTTCATTCTATGCAAGTTTTACCGAAATCCGTTGAGGTATGTATTTATAATAAATTTTGGGGCAAAGTCTACAGACAGGGGGTATGATGTGCTGGTGTTGTGGGTAGTGGGTTCCCCCCCTTGCTTCACCCTAGGCCTAGTGAATTCTGTTCATGAAAGGAGCGACCATTGCGGTGTTAGTCTCTTGGCCTAGCAAAACCTCTCATACCCCAAGATCGTTGTGCGTGGTGAAGAGCCACACCCTCCTCGAGGTAGTCCTGGTAACTGAGGGTGCGAATCCTCAGGCTAAACACAACGGATCTAGAGGAGCAAACCTCGATAATAAAACCGGTGCACTACACCGTACACGCCCTCTGTGGGTGGGAAGGAGCCAGATGGATACTGAACAAGTCTTGGGAGTGGGAACGAGTGTGGACTGCTCCCTGAAGATCGGAACCCATCGTACAGGCACAGAGACTCAGGACGTGACGATCCTATTGCCTTCAACTCTTGGTCACATGCCTAGAGCCTCGGAGAACTCGGCGTAACCAGCAGGCAATTTGGTGGCGGGGAAAGAGCACTGTGAGCCCTACCTTGGCTACGTATCACAAGGAGACGCAGAAACACCCCCTTTATCTCCCCCAGAGCTGGCACAGTACACTTCTGGCTTCTACCCGGGGCGTTAGGAAATCCACAGGCACCCCAGCATCACAATGCCAAGAAGATGACAAAGTTGGAATTTACTAACTCAAACCTGGTAGAGCAAGTCCTCCAACAGATGTGGCCGATGCTGGGCCCACTGGCGCGTGGACACGTCCCGATCCCCATCGAGACTTGCCCGGGGAGCCCACCCCGGCTCAAAAAAGCAGAGAAGGCCACTCTCCAAACCTCCGATGTCTTGCGGGCAGTGTTAGGATGTGCAAGAACATGGACAGGAAGACTCCACAACTTCCCCACTGAAGACACGCCCACGGCGACCGTTGCCTCAACTGGCTGTGTGTGGTGTACCCGGAAACGGGGCCTCCCAGTACTGAGACACAGTTAAGTCCCCGATGTCATTTATCGGTGCAGAGTTGAGAGAGATGGCTGAGCATCACAATCCCCCCTGTGTTGCAGCATGATGAGAACCCAGAATTGCACACTGAGCTTGGGGGGAATCACTTGGGCACCAGACTTAATACTGGCTCTTGACTGGATGGCCGCATGCAGATTTCTACAATGGGGGGTTGGCAGGTGGTGGGTATCTGGAAGTGGCTCTGTGCAGGACTTGAGGATTCCTTGGGTGAGCCCAGAACCAGAGCACAGCATTGTGCAAGCTCTGCACAGTTGGAGAGCCCCCTGGATGACGGGGAATGCACAGTGTGCTACCCCACCTGTCCCCAACTGCTAACTTAGAACCAGAAGTGGGATCCTCTGTATGCGTGCCAGGCCAGGATAAAATGCCTGGGAAAGAGACTGGAGCTCAGAACTCCCTAACTCAAAGTTGCAGGATGGCAGGAAAGACAGGGCTATTTTGAAGATAATGCAACCATATTTTCACCATACGAGCTCGGACGCCGCCTCGGTAAACAAGGTCCGCGCAGAGCAGTGACACCCCCAGGCTGCTTGCGAATAGTCTACTACTGGGAACATAAACAGATTAGGGATGAGCCCACTCTCCCGTTGAACAGGTGCTAAAGTCATAGATACTGGGCCAGAAGGCGCACCGGAAACCACAGTATCACGCAACTCGCTTTTTTTTTCTATGGAGAGTACACCGTCAAATAAATCTCGTACTGGTGCTCGCCCTGTGGAGCTCCACCAGGCAGGTGCAGTGCCGGGCTCTGAGCCTCGACAGAGCCCACCCTCAGCTACTGGAGGACCCTCTAGACCGTCTTCTGGAGTCAGCAGACGGCGGAGGAGAACTACTGACCAAAACAAAACAGAAAAAGAGAAACCCAGAGTGCCACTTGTCATGATGCACTGGAATGCAGAGGGAGTGAACAGCAAGCAGGCTGGATACAGCAAAAAGACAGAGCTGGAAAACATCTTGTATGAGAAGCAAGTCAGTGTTTGCTGTATCCAAGAGACTCACTTGAAAGCAGATCAAACCTTTAAAATAAGGGGATATCAATGCTTCAGATCCGACAGAAAAGATAGACGAAAAGGAGGAGTACTTACTCTTGTAAGGAATAACATTCCTGCACACGAAAGGAAAACCTTCATGGATGGAGCAGAATATCAGCTGTTGCAGATAAAGGTAGACAAGATGGAAATAGAACTCCTGAACTATTACTGTCCGAACAACAAACCCCTGAGTCTCAGCTCTATACAGGTACCAGCCACCAACTTTATAGCAGTTGGAGACTTTAATAGCCACTCCCAGAGCTGGGGCTATAACCATCTGGATCACAGAGGTGAAGAGGTTGAAACTTGGCAAGATGATCACTCCCTAATCCTAGTCAATAATGCTACAGATACTCCTACCTTCTACTCCAGAGGATGGCACACAACTTCAACACCAGATCTTGCCTTCTCCACACCAAATATAGCTGGATCTATTAGTAGAGAAGTAGGAGACCAACTAGGGGGAAGCGACCATCGCCCAATCTTTCTTACTGTCCAGAGTGCAACTCTCAGTACAGGCCCAGCCATTACAAGATGGAACTACAAAAAAGCCAACTGGGGTTTATTCAGGCATCAGGTGAACACGCTGCTGTCTACCCTCAAGGTACAGAACAGAGACATTAATGAAGTGGTAAAAGACTTTAACAGATGCATACTACAAGCTGCAAAAGAAACCATTCCTAAAGGATGCCGGCGTAACTACATACCATACTGGTCCAGCACACTCCAAGAACGTCAGGAAGCCATGGACAGGGCTAGAAAGGACGCAGAGTCTCAGCCTTCACTTGAAACTCACAACAAATGGAAAAAGGCTGTAGCAGAGTTTCAGAGAACAAAGCTAGAAGAAAAACGGAAAAGCTGGAGAACTAAAACGGCATCGCTGAACCTTGAGAAAGACGGCAGGAAACTTTGGAGATTAGTCAAGTCTCTAAATGAAGAGCGTTCCTCACCTAGGCAGACTATCACATTGGATGAAGGTGGCAAACTTTTCAGAGGAAAACAAGCTGCAGACTTGTTTGCTAGAAGATACAGTTCAGAAAGCAACTTACCCATTAACATAGATCATCAGAGAGAGATAAGAAAAGAAATACTGGCAACCATGGGACAGACAGATACTCCTGCCCCAATGAGGGAACCCATCACACTAGGAGAACTACAGAAGGCTATTTCCAAGCTTAAGTTTCAAAAGTCACCCGGCCCAGACAAAATCAGCAACGAAATGCTAGTAAATCTGAGCTCAGCAGCAAAGACAACACTGCTTGAGATATTCAACCACAGCTGGTTGAAAGGAACGGTACCCCAAGTATGGAGAGAAGCCATCACAATACCCATACTAAAGAAAGGGAAATGTAAGACCGAGGCTGCAAGTTACCGGCCAATCAGTCTCACAAGCTGTGTTGGGAAGACTATGGAGCGAATAGTCAACCACAGATTGAAATGGTATTTAGAGTCTGAGCAGATCCTGGTGCCGGAACAAGCTGGATTTAGAGAATGCTACAGTATAGAAGACCAAGTTACTTACTTGTCTCAAGCAATAGAAGATGCCTTCCAGGAGAAGAAAAAGGTCCTAACGATCTGGGTCGACTTCAAGCAGGCCTTTGACAAGGTGTGGAAAGATGGCCTCATTGCAAAACTTAGGAGAAGTGGAATCCAAGGCAACATGATGAAATGGATCCAGTCATACTTGCATAACAGGAGAACTAGAGTCACTCTTGACGGTCTGCAGAGCAGAAAAGTGTTGCTCCATCAGGGGGTACCTCAAGGAGGAGTAATTTCCCCAACACTCTTCCTTGTTTACATCAATGACCTGGTGAAAGATCTCCCTGCAGGAGTTAAAGCTGCCTTATATGCAGATGACCTAGTACTCTGGTGCGCTGATGAAAATGTCACCACAGCAAATTATAGAATGCAGCGGGCAGCAGACATGCTAGTGTCATGGGCAGAGAAATGGCTTATCACAATAAACACAGACAAAACCTCCACAACACTGTTCTCCCTCGCCCCCAAGGACAAATCAGCTAACATACACCTAGGGACAACCGTGATCAAGGAAGAAAGCTACCCCACCTATCTTGGGGTGACATTTGACCAAAGGCTTACATGGAATAAGCATATTGAAAACGCAGAAGGAAAGGCCCGAAGACGACTAGGCATACTCAGAAAATTAGCAGGTACCAACTGGGGAGCAAATGAACGAAATCTAAAGAAGATTTATAATGGAGTAATAAGACCACACTTAGAGTTTAGCTCAGCAGCATGGTCATCAGCTGCTAACTCACATCTGCAGTCTTTGGACAGGGTGCAAAATCAAGCTCTCAGGCTCATTACAGGAGCCATGAAAACTACACCAATAACAGAGATGCAGAAGGTTGCTGGATTACAGACATTGTCCCATAGAAGAGACACAAAAACCATGATCCAGATGGAAAAGTACAACAGTATGCCAATGCACCCAATGAAGGCAAGACTAGATGATCTGGCATTGGGACGTCTAAAGCGTAGCAGCTTTGTGCATCGGGGGAAAAGACTTATAAGACAGCATCAAGAGGACCTATCCATGAAGACAACACCACTGAAGCCCACCCTATACTCTGTACCATGGGAGCAGGCCAGCAGTGCCCTCCAAATTAATACATCAGTCAGTGGTCTCACAAGTGGATGTGAGTATAATGATCTGCAAAAACGAACTGCTACATTGAGTATGATCCAAGAAAGCTATCCCGATCAATCATGGATACCTGCCTATACAGATGGATCAGCAACTAATGCTGTTAGGAATGGAGGTGCCGGTATCTTTATCTCATATCCTGACAACCACTATGAGACTAGGCACATTCCCACTGGTAAATTCTGTTCCAACTATACAGCTGAGGTTCAAGCTCTAGAGTGTCGTGGAATATTCTAATCCACATATATAAATTATCAAGTAAATATAAAGCCTAATAAATACATATAATAAATAAAGAGAAGAGCAATGGTAAATAACAGTGCTGTCACAAAGACTGTACTCGAAATCCCCTTGTTTTCTACTGCGTAAGCAAATTGTAACGTTTCACGTTGATATTAAAGGCCTTCTGCAACATACACGCGTTTCCCAAACACACAATAAAATGTGCTGCCTTTCTAAGAAAAACCTTGAAATATGCAAGTTGACCTAAATTTTAAATTCCATTCATGTCTTTTTCTACACTGCGTTACCAAAACGAACGAACAGATGGACAAAAGGATAAAGAGAGAGAGGGGAGGGCTGAAAATCAGGAACGCATGCAACACGCGTCGCGCGATACACAAATGCTGCCATCACGCGTGTAAGTCTACATGCACTAATTTTTTTTCAGACGGACAGTGATAAAATACACTACCCTTTCCCAGAGTTAGGTTTATAAATCATAAAAAACGCTTATTAGGAAAGATAACAATAGATGGGTTTACGGTTGAAAACATAACAGTACCCAGACATCACATCTTCGAAACAGGAGGTAGAAAATACATATTTTGAACGCAGCCACGTAGCTCTTTCAAATTGGTATATTTGGGTTCCTTAGGGCTTGCTGACAAATAATATGTAAAACGTTACGCAAATAGTCCAGGAATTAATAAATTATACCCAAAATAAAATAGTGAGGATGCCTGACAGCATGGAATCATTTCTGCTCATAAAATTTTTTTTTATAACGTGTTTGAAAAAACCTTACGTTACATAAATAGCCTACCATGTAAACTCCCAATTGATTGGCGCGCAACAAATGAAAGCCTAACCACGATTGGTCGGACTATAAATACTATCTTTCGTTGTTAGGGGAAACGGGGAAAGGTAACATTTTTTCAAACACTTGTCGAAACGTGGCTCATTGGCCAGTCTCACTGATATACACACTTGGGAGCGTTAGTTCGAAACCACTTGTTTAAATAAGCTTGATAAAGCATCAGTGCGTTGAAGCCAGCTCACAATTTTGCTAAAATAAAAGCCTGGAACATAAGCAGATGGAAATTTGTGCCAGTAATTGTGCCAGAATTCATTGCTAATCAACGTATCTGTGTTTATTTCCATGAAATTGTGGTAAGCTTGAACCATTCAGTATCTATTAATGAAAATTGAATGTGTATTGTTGATTTATGCCTGTATATATATGTGTAGTTCAGTGGCAAACGTGAGGTAAAGCCTATAATGCTCCAGCCTGAACAGAGGGTGTCGAAGGAAAGTAAAACGGCATGGAATGGCCAAACAGTACACTGACACCTAGATGATTGACTAGAAAGAAATAATGCTGGAATTGCAGAGGCGTAGTAACCATTAAGGAGGTTAATGCTGGTATAAAGTACTTCAGAATGAAGCTGACAGTTGGCCTAACGCTCTGAACTCAATGTTTGTGCTGTATTGTGATCAGTGTAAAAGAGAGTATAAGTTAGTTATGAAGTAGAAGGTACATCCTTCTTGATTTCAGGGACAGTGGTCTTGATGGTACTGAGCAGCACCTGGTCAGAGCTTTGCTGAATCCAGTGTCGGACAGCATACTCCTTGGTCCTTTTAGCTATCAGTGAGGTGTCTCCAGAGCCCAGAGGAGAATTCGAGCAGAGGAGTCCTTTCCTGCCGCCATCACGCCAGATAAGCTAACTTGGCCAGCTGAGCTCAACATTATGTCCCCTCATCTTGAAATGACTTTATAAAATTAACATTCAGAGGGGAATTTAATTGTCTTCATATCAGGAACTGAGAACATCTCCAATACTAGTTTCCTTAAGACAAACTATTGAAGTCATGATGACAACTACCAACAGAGCTTGAACAAAACAAAACCAGTATTACCTCATACTACTATTACACAACTGACACACATAGGATATTTTTAATAATATATGTCACTACAATATTCATATTGATAAATTCTGTACATAACTTGTAATTTAAATTGATTGTGATTCCTGGTTCCCTTGTAGTTGAATCAGGACACATATTCATTCATGTCAGTAATGAATACATATTGTTATTTGAAAAGTTACGAGTGACTTCTTTAAGATATTCTCATAGAGTGTTATATGTATGTGAGTGTCACAGTGTTGTTAAGAGTAGTGGATTAAATTAAATTGTTTATCTGTCTGTTGTTGTGACTTACACTTCATCATACACATACCCTAGACACATAACGTAGTCATCACACTATTCCAGAATAATTCTGACTGAGATATATAGATATGTGGTAGCAAGTAAGGTTATCTATAATACACTACTCTTATTAGATATAGATACCTTCACAGCTGATCTCAGTCAGTACACTAAGTCCCCTATAAATATTTATAACATCCCACTTCACCACATATATTGGGGTCTCGCTCTTGGGATTTTGAATCTTTCCCTATTAAAAATTTTGGGGGTAATTCACTTCAGGGAATATAAGAATTAAAAGGTATCCTTGGGTGGAATTAAATAAGGTTGAGCTCACGGTGCCTGTGTTGTCCATTAGAGATTGAATTGTTGGTTAGACATTGTATAAATTTACATAATAGACAATGGCGGACCTGGCCAAATTTCGATCTGCTGCGGTTCAGACTGCAAAAGAGTTAGGATTAGATGGGCAAGTTATGGTTGCCTATGTCACGACGGAATGTGACAAATTTATTGAACGTGAAGAAAGAAGGTTTGAAGCCGAAAGAAAGTTAGAGGCTGACAAGGAAATTAAGAAGTTACAGTTTGAAGCTGAGGCTGAGACTAAGAGGTTGCAAGCTGAGGCTGAGACTAAGAGGTTGCAGATTGAGGCTGAGGCTAAGAAATTGGAGGCAGAAAGAGAAGACAAACGATTAGCTGCAGAAAGGGAAGAGAAGAAATTAGCTGCAGAAAGGGAAGAGAGGAGATTAGCTGCAGAGAGGGAAGCAGAAAAGGAGGAGAAAAGATTACAAAGGGAACATGAATTACGACTAAGGGAGTTTGAGTTTCAAGGCCATGCTCCTGAAAATGGTGCCAGTCCCTTTGCCTCTGATGCTACGGTTACTCAAGGAGCCTCAACCTCAGCTATGAATTTTCATTTAGATCATTTTGTTGAGAAAGACGATGATATTGAGAGCTACCTAAATAGGTATGAACTATTAGCTACCACGTATGGGTTAGAGAGAGAAAGGTGGAGCTTAAAGTTATCTCAGGGACTTCGTGGGGCAGCTTATGAAGTTTTTGCAAAAATGAGCAGAGGTGATCAGGAAAATTATGATATGCTAAAGCAGGCTCTTTTGTTAAGGTATGAAAAGAATGCAGAATTCTATAGAAAAAAATTTAGGAATGCTAAACTACTGTCAGGTGAAACCTATCACCAGTTCTCTGCACGAATAGAGACATACTTGGAGAAATGGACTTCTCTGGGGAAAACCCAAGATCTTAAGGAAATGGTCCTTATAGAGCAATTAAGAGAGTCCATGGCTCCAGACCTGAGAAAGTTTCTCATGGAACAAGGTGCAGAGAGGCTGGATGAGTTGCTAAATGTTGCTGAAAGGTATCAAGCAGCTCAAGCAGAGGTAACAGGTAATAAAAAGAAACAGGTGGACAACTTTAGGGCACCACAGAACTTTAATAAATTTGATCCTAAGGATCAAAATAAAGGTAAGCACCAATTTGATAGGCCACGGTATGAAAATAAAAATAAATTCCCACAATTCGATGAAAGGAAATATATGAAAGAAAATCTTTCAACCAAGGAAAAAGGTGGTGTAAAAATTGTAAGATGAACAATCATGACACTGACCATTGTAGAAGGAAACCTCCTCATTTTGCTGCTATGACATCGGGGAAAAAGGAAAAGAAGGGCAAACCTGAAGAATTACAGGAACCATACCACCCCCCAGTGTGTGAAGATGTCATCTGTAATGGTGTCACTATAAGATGTTTATATGATACCGGTTTAGATTACGATTCCGTTGTGAGTTCTCACCTGGTGCAGGCCGATCAATACACCACAGAAACAGTGGAGATTCAAACTGCAACCAAGGATGTAGCTACCATGACACTTCCCGTCGCCCGAATAAAAGTGAAAACGCGATATGTGGAAGGAATCATAAAAGCAGCAGTGATAAATGAGCCAATCTACCCTCTAATATTGGGGTGTAGATATGTCTTCTTGGGGAATCCCAAGAGACCTGTGATATTGGCAACAGTGCAGACCAGATCACAGTCAAAGAAGGAGGAGGATAATCCCATAAATACTCACCCAGATGAGATGAGGAAGGCACAGGCTGAGGACAAAACACTCAAGCCATGTTTCAAGAAGTTGCCCAAATCTCATACACCTCCAGGCAAGGGAGAGTTTTATATGAAGAACAAACTGATATATAGGAAGGCTGGATCTGAATCCAATGGTCACGGACAGCTGGTCCTTCCCACTTCATATAGGACTAAAGTGTTGGAACTAGGGCATGCGATTCCCTTCAGTGGTCATATGGGAATCAGCGCAACAGGACAGCGAATAGCTTGTCACTATTTCTGGCCAGGAATAACTGAAGATATCAAACGATATGTAAAATCCTGTCCAGAGTGCCAACGAGTAGCACCTAAACATTGGACTGCACCAGCAACTCTGGGGGAAATGCCCATAGTGGGAACACCCTTTGAGAGAGTTGCCGTGGATCTTGTGGGACCTCTCACCCGAACCAAGAGAAGGAACAGCTACATTCTGACTCTGGTGGACACTTGTTCTATGTGGGGAGAGGCAGTAGCCCTGTCATCGATTGATTCTAAACATGTGGCAGAGGCATTGCTCACAATTTTCACAAGGTTAGGCTTTCCCAATCAAATCTTGACTGATAATGGCTCTCAGTTCAAGGGGAAACTAACTGAAGAAGTTTTCAGGATCTTTCAGGCCAAACACTTCCATTGTAGTGTGTATCATCCCCAAGGGAACGGCCAAGTGGAAAGATTTAACGGCACATTGATGTCGATCCTGAGAAAGTTGGCACACGAAAAACCAGATACATGGGACCAGTACCTGCACGCCGCCCTCTTTGCTTATCGGGAGGTACCCCATAGTTCAACCGGTATGGCCCCGGCAACATTATTGTTTGGAAGGCCAATAAAAGGTCCACTTGAAGCTTTGTTAAGAACGTGGACTGATGAAAAGGCAGAGGAAAACATTACATCTTCATACCAATATGTGAATGAGCTGACCACTCGGTTGAAAACTGGCTGGAAACTTGCCAATGAAAATTTGAAACAAGCCAGGAAGAAACATGCTGCCTATTATAACAGGAAGGCGAAAGACAGAAATTTGGCTGTGGGAGAGAAAGTACTGCTTCTTTTGCCTGGGAGTCAGAATAAGTTACAAATTGGATGGCAGGGTCCATATACAGTTTTAGAGAAGGTGTCTAGAACAAATTATAAGATAGATAAGAAGGGGAAAGAAAAAATCTATCATGTGAATCTCCTGAAGAAATATTTGGAAAGAGAACATCAGGAAGAGACACACTTGTTGACCTTGTCCATCGCCATGGAGATGAAAAAGGAACCACTTTCATCATTTGAATATCCATTACACCCCTGTGAGACAGCAGCACAGGTGAAAATCAGTACACATTTAACGAAAACTCAGAAAGAGAGAGTGCAACAGGTTCTAAATAATCATGCAGAGGTGTTAACAGACCGACCAGGGCATACAAACCTATTGGAATATGATATGAAACTGATAGACCCCACACCTGTCTGTATGAAACCATATTCGATTCCGTTTGCTAAGGAGAAAGCTTTGAAGGAAGAGATAGACTATCTGTTGAAGGAAGGAATTATTTCGCACAGTGAGTCTTCGTATAGTTCCGGTGTTGTACTTTTAAGGAAGCCCTCTGGAGAACATAGACTCTGTATAGATTACAGGAGACTGAATGCTATTACAGAAGGACAGGTGGATCCATTGCCGGATACAAATCAGCTGTTTGCCAGACTAAATAAAGCTAAATATTTCTCAAAAGTGGATCTGAGTAAAGGATACTATCAGATTCCAGTAAAGCCTGAGGTTAGACCATACCTAGCTTTTAGTACCTCAGAAGGACACTATGAGTTTAATAGATTGCCATTTGGATTGAAGAATGCGCCTAGTGTCTTCTCTAGAATGATGAGAAAATTATTGGATCCTCTGAATAATCCCTGAATAACAAATTTTATGGATGATATCCTTATAGCAACAGAAACATTTGAGGAACACATTGACTCTCTGAACATGCTGTTTAATCGACTTAGGGAGGCAAATTTAACAGCCCGACCAACCAAATGTTGCGTTGGATGTAAAGAATTGGAATTTTTGGGACACACAGTTTATCAGGGAAACATGACCCCTGACCCAAAGAATTTAGAGAAACTACAGAAAGCCCCGAGACCACAAACCAAGAAGGACGTGAGATCCTTTGTCTCATTATGTGGTTTCTACCAGAAGTATATCAAAAACTTTAATTCCATATGTGCACCGTTAACTGAATTGACACGTAAAGGACATCCAGATCGCATTACATGGACACCACAATGTGAAATGACTTACCAAGAATTGAAGGAAAAGCTCACAAGTAAACCCATTTTGAAATTACCTGACTTAAGTCAAGAATTCATAGTAAGGACGGATGCAAGTAATATTGGACTGGGTGCAACTCTACTACAGAAATCAGATGCATTGGATGGGGAATTAAGCCCAGTGGCATATGCTAGCAGAAAGTTGAATAAAGCTGAAATCAACTACTCAACTAGCGAAAAAGAATGTCTTGCAGTAATATGGGCGATAAAGAAATTCAATATTTATCTATATGGGAAGGCATTTAAGTTGCAAACAGATCACAAACCTTTATCGTTTCTAGCACAGGCTAAGCATGAGAACTCCAGGTTACTCCGATGGTCTTTACTTTTGGCTCCATATAATTTTAGCATTGAGTATATATCTGGAAAAACCAATTTGGGAGCGGATTTTTTAAGCCGCCATCCGTGTGATGAGAATCACCGTAAACACCAGAAATAATAATGAATTTCTCTATGTGAATATAGAATAAAGGACTGACATATAATGTCTGTTTTAAGAGGGGAGGTGTCGTGGAATATTCTAATCCACATATATAAATTATCAAGTAAATATAAAGCCTAATAAATACATATAATAAATAAAGAGAAGAGCAATGGTAAATAACAGTGCTGTCACAAAGACTGTACTCGAAATCCCCTTGTTTTCTACTGCGTAAGCAAATTGTAACGTTTCACGTTGATATTAAAGGCCTTCTGCAACATACACGCGTTTCCCAAACACACAATAAAATGTGCTGCCTTTCTAAGAAAAACCTTGAAATATGCAAGTTGACCTAAATTTTAAATTCCATTCATGTCTTTTTCTACACTGCGTTACCAAAACGAACGAACAGATGGACAAAAGGATAAAGAGAGAGGGGGAGGGCTGAAAATCAGGAACGCATGCAACACGCGTCGCGCGATACACAAATGCTGCCATCACGCGTGTAAGTCTACATGCACTAATTTTTTTTCAGACGGACAGTGATAAAATACACTACCCTTTCCCAGAGTTAGGTTTATAAATAAAAAAAAACGCTTATTAGGAAAGATAACAATAGATGGGTTTACGGTTGAAAACATAACAGTACCCAGACATCACATCTTCGAAACAGGAGGTAGAAAATACATATTTTGAACGCAGCCACGTAGCTCTTTCAAATTGGTATATTTGGGTTCCTTAGGGCTTGCTGACAAATAATATGTAAAACGTTACGCAAATAGTCCAGGAATTAATAAATTATACCCAAAATAAAATAGTGAGGATGCCTGACAGCATGGAATCATTTCTGCTCATAAAATTTTTTTTTTTAACGTGTTTGAAAAAACCTTACGTTACATAAATAGCCTACCATGTAAACTCCCAATTGATTGGAGCGCAACAAATGAAAGCCTAACCACGATTGGTCGGACTATAAATACTATCTTTCGTTGTTAGGGGAAACGGGGAAAGGTAACATTTTTTCAAACACTTGTCGAAACGTGGCTCATTGGCCAGTCTCACTGATATACACACTTGGGAGCGTTAGTTCGAAACCACTTGTTTAAATAAGCTTGATAAAGCATCAGTGCGTTGAAGCCAGCTCACAATTTTGCTAAAATAAAAGCCTGGAACATAAGCAGATGGAAATTTGTGCCAGTAATTGTGCCAGAATTCATTGCTAATCAACGTATCTGTGTTTATTTCCATGAAATTGTGGTAAGCTTGAACCATTCAGTATCTATTAATGAAAATTGAATGTGTATTGTTGATTTATGCCTGTATATATATGTGTAGTTCAGTGGCAAACGTGAGGTAAAGCCTATAATGCTCCAGCCTGAACAGAGGGTGTCGAAGGGAAGTAAAACGGCATGGAATGGCCAAACAGTACACTGACACCTAGATGATTGACTAGAAAGAAATAATGCTGGAATTGCAGAGGCGTAGTAACCATTAAGGAGGTTAATGCTGGTATAAAGTACTTCAGAATGAAGCTGACAGTTGGCCTAACGCTCTGAACTCAATGTTTGTGCTGTATTGTGATCAGTGTAAAAGAGAGTATAAGTTAGTTATGAACACTGCAAATGAATGTCGATATGGTTGGTCAATGTTATCTAGCTAATGCTTTTAAAAAAAAATATTACTATTATTCTGGAGGAATTTCTTGTCTACTGTGTCAACTACCACAAATAGAGAGGATTTCTTTTAAAATGAACGAATTTTTTTTTTAAACACAATTGTAGCGAAAGGTTTTTCTGGTGTTATTATAGTGGTAGAGAAGAAGTAGAATTTCTCTCCATAAAGTATGAAGTCCCAGTGCCAGAGAAGTGCACTGGTATCACAATTGAGTTACCGTTATGGATACTCTGAGCTGGACAATAGAGTTAGACTTCAGAAGTATACTGCGCCACTTTCGCTATAGTAACCTTATGTGATAATATAATTAAATTATAAAAAGTAACTCAAAATTTAACAGTTAAACATTTACCAAGTAAAATGAGTACAATTTCATAATTTATTATGTACATCTATCTATCCTTGTAATGAGAAATGGGTGTTGGAAGATGGTAAAATGTATGATTATTTATATTTACAAATTAAAATAAATAATAGTAAAAAGTCTTGGAGGTATCTTCCAATGAAAATTATAAAGTCAACTACGGGGGACTAAGGTGTTGAAGATTGTTTGACCACTAGGCTCCAGTTAGCAGGATCAAAGGTCCTCAAGTCTTTAGTTTATACTGGATCACGAACTCGATCATGAGCCCGATCAGGAACGATCCTAAAACCTGGAACAAAAGGTAATAGGTGGCCATGGTGTTCCAACAATCTCAACAACCACTGATGTTCATGAGGTGACCATGTCTTCAGTGTTTGTATATAAATGAATGATTCATGGTAGTATTTTACAGAGATAGCATGATAAGATAGTGTCTACTGTGCAGAAGATAACAAAATACATGAATAAATCACATGTTATGATACATGGGTATGATCTAACCTTTTCCCTCCACTTATGGATGCCAAGTAACTTATGTACTTGCTGGTATGTTGTAAGCTTCCAGGCAAGAACTAGCCATGATATATTTGGCTAACCAATTAATTGTTATGCTTCCTGACAATGCCGGTGGAAGTTATCTCTGGTTAGCGCCATTGGCTTCCTGTATACCCTTTTTATTATGTCTGATACAATCAAATCGTAAAGAAAATCTGAAATAAAATGATATTAGTCATACATATCTCTTTAATAAACTTACATACCCTCTAGGATTAATAAGCGCACGGTGAGGCTGTATTTGCTGAAGTATATCCGCCCTGCATGCAGCGTGAAAAAAAAACTTTTCTTGCAGATAATGTCTTCCAGTCTCTCACTCTGGCGTCTGGATTTTGTGTGTGTGATTTTTAAACGGGCCGCTCTATCCTTATATTTGGGCGACTCTCCCGTAAGAGAAAGCATCGTCTGAAGTCCGCTTAAATTTTCTTTTAATCTCTTGGTTTAAGGCGATCTGTGCTTTTTCTGTACTTGTTTTCTCTTCTTGTCACTGCACACTTATATCTTTCCTTCCTTCCTAGGTATCCTTTCATTTTCCCCATATGCGGCTTTCATTCTATTCAAGTTTGATCCAAATCCGTTGAGGTATGTAGTTCTAACAAATTTTCAAAGATTATGAGCTAACTTTTAGCAGATGTGATGACGATGAAAAATATTAATTATTTTTAAAACTACTTACAGTTGAATGATATCCTTTTGGATATCACTCATATTCTATCTCCTCGTGTGAGTTAATATATACTGTTCAAAAAAAGAAACGCATAGCTATCCGAGGGCGCGTTTTTATGAGTTTGTAAGTAAAATTTTGTGCTAGGGTATATAAAAACCAGCCTCAAATGTTCTTTACAGTGTCAAATGCACGTGTTGACCTGAATTGCGTTCGTTTTTGTAATCGTTACAACGCAGTGGTCAATAGTGTTTATGACGCAATTTTTGACCACAGCTCATGTTGCGCGCACGTGAAAGCAACAAAATTTGGGGTGAACACTATTCACTGACTACGCAACTGAAACCCTATAAAAGGATAACGCTACACAAAATTAATTCAGTTCATTTTCAAGCAGACATTTATGTGAGCAACCCTGAGCCCATATCAGTAAGGAATCAGCAATTGGTACAGACAGATACCTTCACATACCTAGGAAGCATAGTAACACCAGACGGTGGGGCAGGCAAAGACATCAACATCAGAATGAATAAGGCAAGAACAGCCTTCTTTAGCCTAAATAACATCTGGAAGTCCTCCCAATACAGCACAAGCACAAAATTAAGATTATACCAGAGTTGCGTGCTTTCTGTGCTTCTCTATGGTGCGGAATGCTGGAGAGTCACAGAGAAGGAAATGTCAAAATTGTCCTCTTTTCACACAACATGCCTAAGAAAAATTCACCGCATCTTTTGGCCGAATACCATCACCAACCAAGATCTGCTTACTCGTAGCAAGCAAGAGGACATGCACACCATCATAGCTGGCAGACGCTGGAGCTGGGTTGGTCATGTCCTCAGAAGAGACCCCGATGCCATCACAAGAACAGCTATGCTTTGGACCCCTGAAGGAAAGCGAAAGAGAGGCCGACCAAAAACAACTTGGCGGAGGACTGTGGAGGCTGAGATGCAAAGAATGAACCAGAGTTGGGGCACTGTACGAAGGATGGCCACCGACCGTGCAAAGTGGAATCAATTTGTTGTTGCCCTACAAGACGCCACTAGGCGTGATGGCCACTGACTGCTTTGACGGTCGGTGGTTAAGGATCGAAGAAGAAGAATGGATAAATTTAAGGAACATTGCTATTGGCCGACTGCATGCAGGCGAAAGTCAAAGTCAGGTTGCCAGGCATCTAAACGTGCATCAGAGTACCATCAGTCGACTTTGGCACCGGTTCCAAACCACTGGCTCAGTTGAAGACCGGCATCGCAGTGGACGACCCAGAGTGACAACAGCAGCGGAGGATCGCTTTATTCGGCTTCGTCACCTCAGAGACAGGTTTACAACAGCTTCCTCAACTGCCCAGTCATTGCCTGCAGGACGTCATGTGTCTGATCAAACTGTTCGGAATAGACTGCATGACGCTGGACTTTGGGCACAACGACCTCACCGAGGACCTGTCCTTACGCGCCGCCATCGCCAAAACTGACTTCTTTGGGCCAACCAGCATCGTCCCTGGGCAGCTGACAATCAATGGAGACGTGTCTGGTTTAGTGACGAATCTTTCATTTTGTTGCAGCGTGTCGCAAAGAGATTTATGATTAATAAATTTCTATATCTTTTCTTTATTCTACCCGTGTCTTCTACTTTATTATCGCTCTTTTATCCTTTTCTTTTTTTCGCATTCGTTTGATTGTGAAAATAAAACTCTCCCATTCATACCTTCGCCTGTCTCTTTTCTTATGTAGAAACGCATTTTTTATTGCTGTTAAGCTAAGTTCGTGAGTAGACCGAATAGTGTGAAATTTGGTCTCGACAGACATGATGGCAGACATATCGTCTAACATTTTCATCTGACACGGCGCTCTACGGTTAAGTTTCTCGGTGATGGGTGTGAAAGGCGCCAACATGCATAGCTCGGGAAGGACCATAGGTAGCGGCAGGTGTGAAACGCGTCTGGCAGTTTCAGTGCAGTCGTCTGAGTTTTATGTAGGTGTTAAGAGGGGAACTATTTCGGGTTTTCGAGAATTAGGAAATCATTTCTTTTCATAAGATATAAACCCCAGTAGTTAGACTTCAGGCATTCAGTACTCCTAAGTTGAAGTAGACGGATCGCTCGTGCTAGAGAATAAGCTTGTATAGCGAATTTCTTAGTTTTCTCGTCAATTTTTGCCGAGCTTCTAGAATACCGATATAAGTGAATAATTCTAGTTTCGTGGTGATCGCCGTAGTTCTGTTTGGAGGTAATATTATATATCTAGTATTTTGTGGAATATTTTAAACTAACTTATAACTGCACTGATTCATCATTGAGTATTGATGAAATACGTATGTATTTCTAATTCATGATGATTGATTTTTTATGAATATTATATTTTACGCGAGGATAGGAGGTGTGTATAATATTGTGGTTAAGTATTTTGTACTTTTCTCTTCCTTACACAGTTGTGGGTCAGCCCAACTTTTACCAGCGGTTTTAGTACAACTGAGAGAAGAAACATTTTTATCTTTAACCACGTTGGTTTACAAGTTAACACATGTCTGGCAGTGTGTTTTCCTCCAGAAATAGACAGAGTACAAATCTCACTAACGGTTTTTTTAAAGACTAAATGCCTATACTGGGCCTATTGATCCAGATCATATTTCTTCACAAACTCTCATGTACATGCAGCCCTGTGGCGAGAAAAATTACAAATCATTAACATTCCGACATTTTGACTAATTGTGGTATGACCAATAATTATCTATTGAGAGAAGTTACCAACAGGTCATTTTCCTAAATAAGGAAAACCTCGTGATTCTGACACTGTGAACCCGCTTAAGTCTAATTCTTACCTGAACTGAGTAAATTTACACTAACTTAAATCTGAAAAGAAAACTACCGCATGAAGAGGATGCTCCCCGGATCCATTGGATGAAACCCAACATCTGCAGAGCTGGGATCCGCTTCATCAAAAAGACAGACAGATTAAACGGTGTGTGTGTACTAACGTGCGCCAGACGGTGAACACCAGCAAGATTTTAGGTAAGAAAAGTGAGACAGGGGCACCTGCTGAAAGAACAGAGTGAAAGCAGACTGAGTGATTTTTTAATGATATGGTTGTGCACCCACATTTTTTGGTAATTTCATTTATGCAAATTGTTGCTAAATGCGGGTTTTCCTCTCTTAGGATAGATTAGGGTATACGTTCTGTTCTCAACTTTAGAGGGAAATCTGAGACTATAGTGTATATATCCGTGACTCTTTGGGGCTATCACTTTTCTTCTAACAGGATCGTGGGCTAAACATTGAGGGAAAAGATTACACCTATGGGTCTATTATACATGTAGTAATTCATTACCTTATACGTATTTTCTATGCTTGTGATTAACATTTATGTGTTGTGGTAAGTTTTCCTCATGTTAATAAATTTACATAAACTTTTTATTCAAGCGTGTCGGTCAGCTCATTCCAAAATATCTATATTCCACTGTTATAGTTTTTCCACGTCTGTGCGTCTAACTGTCGTCACTTATGTGTGTGTGTGTATGTGAGTGGAGATATATATTAATATATATTATAATAGACTGTCTGACTCCTCTAGATCTGTTGTAGAAGATAGGCTGAAAGAGAGAAGATTCTCGATTTCAGGGACAGACTCTATTAACTTCTACCATCTCACTCGTGGAAATCTATTTCTATTATTATCTCTCACTGTTGCTATCGCTTATTCTAATCTATTCAGAAGTAACCAACCCAAGTCTTAATTCCCCTATCAAAAATCTACGACAGAATGGTGGCTCGTTTTCCGGGAATTGAATTCTAGTCCTGAGCAAATACGAATATCAGCTCGTCTGCAGGATTAATTTTCTTGATTCTGATATAGAGTAAGAGTGTGATGTCTCGTGAGTTTTAGTATCTTTTAAAATAACTATCCCCTAGACAATCGATCTGTTTATGGGCTTGCTGACCACACGTATAGATATTGTTTTTTCCACAGCATTTTTGAGTATATTATACATTTTGATTTACAGGTTGATTTTGTCGGAAGTTATGTTATATGTAGATTTTGTGATTGTAAAAACAATCACAGGGTAGAAGCAGAAAGGTGTTTGAACTAAGTTAAGGAGCGCGTTCGGACTATTCGTCCTGTTAATTGCCTCCCTTACCCTAACTGTCTTCAGGGGTGAACTTGATAGTGGATTAAGATTTTAGGGAATTTTTTTTTCTCCTAGGATTTTTTGCAATAATTGTTTTGTTTCCACTGTAGCAACTTATTTTTGTTAGTGATTAATCTATACTACCATTTATTTAGCAGAGTCGCTTGCATTTAGAGCTTAATTGCCGATTAATAGCAGCGATAGTTAGATAATTATTTAGGAGGAGGTATCCCAGTTAAATATATCATCTTTTTTTGTAAGAAGGAGAAAGCAGCAGAAGCTAGAGAGCAGAAGAAGTTTGATGAAGAAATGGAAATTCGCAGGGCGAATGAAAGAGAGAAGGAGAGACAGCATAACGCTGAGGAAAGAGAGACAGCATGAGTTGGCTCTTAAAGCTCTAGAAGTCCAAAGTCGTGGTGCTGCCTCTACCTCCAGCAATGGAGAGTCTTCTCCTCATTCTTCCTTAACTGATCAAACTAACCCTCAATCTTTTCAACTCAACGCTATGATTTTTTGCTCTAGAATCCTTCCCTTGTCCTAATGAGAAGATTGACACATGGCTAGAAAAATTTGAGAAAATTGCAATTCTGTACGGTTTAGAGAGGTCGCGTTGGTGTATGAAACTTTCCTAGGCCCTAAAAGGTTCTGCGTATGATGTTTACTCTAAACTGGAAAGCAGCCAACAAGACAACTATGACGTGTTGAAGAAAGCTTTGCTTGAGCGTTTTGAAATGAACTATCGCAAATTTTTGCAACTCTTCCGCAACAGCAGAAAGGAGAACTCTGAAACTTTTCAGCAGTTCTCATCTCATTTAAAGGGATATTTGACCAAGTGCCTAGAGCTCTCGCAGCTCGCCTCTACCTATGAAGGTCTGGAGGAGTTCGTTATATGCGAACAGATAAGGAACACTTTGTCTGCTGACACCCGGAGATTTTTAGCTGAGCAGGGTGCAGAAAAGCTTGAAGACATCTTGGAAAAGTCTGAGCGTTATCAAAATGCGCTGGCCGAACTACCGGCCACAAAACGTAAACTGACAGAAGAGCCTTTTCGAAAGAATAATCCAGACCAATCTTCTCATGCTTCTAACCAAAATGACCACAGAGAATTTGGACCTCAAACCCCTCCCCTCCTGAAAAGTCTAAGTTCTACAAAAACAAGTACCCCAACAACAAACAGTCTGATCAACCCAACTGTCCTACATGGCAGCGCAGTCAGAAAGGGCAAGGTGACAAAGGGAAAACCCCTGAGCACGGGGCATATGCTCAGAGCCAGCACACCGAGCCTAAACGCATCGGATGCTTGCTAACAGTCTCGCAAGGTAGAATCAATGTCAGTGATTCTCAACTTGAGGGAGAGAGACCCTCTATGCGAGGTACTGTTATTTTGAACGGTTCTTCTACTTGTTTATTTGACACAGGGCTTTCTTTTGATTGCATTGTTGCCAGGCACCTGGTCAAACCCGGTCAAGAGACAGAATAGACCGTCCAACTTTGTGGAGTTTCTAAGAGTGATGCACCTACAGCGCTTCCCATCGCATTGGTTGAGATCCACTCTGATTTTGTCAGAGGTGTGATCAAAGCGGCTGTTATGGATGACCCGATCTACCCAGTCATACTTGGCGGTAGATATGTGTCTATTGGGAAACCGGAAGAGCCAATTGTGGCAGCAGTAACTATAAGAGGGCAAACCAAGAAGGAACGGGAGCCTGCGCAAAAATTGTTACCTATGGAACTTAAAGAAGCGCAACAAAAGGACCCTACCTTGGCACCCTGCTTTAGGAAACTGCCCATGGCTAAACACCCTAGACAGCACGGAGACATTTTTTCTAAGGATGGCGTACTTTATCGCAGAATGGGCAAGCCTGACCAAGGTTACAACAAGCTCCTAGTACCGAAACAGTACAGAAGCCAAATCCTAGAAATGGGGCAATCTCTTCCCTTCAGCGGACATATGGGACAGAACGCCACAAACCAACGTATATCGACTCATTATTGCATTGGTGAAGCTCCGCCGCACGGTGGTGGAGGTGCAATGGTGTGGGGAATGATTAGTTACAATGGAAGGAGTCAATTGGTGCACATTGATGGAGGCTTGAATGCGCAACGATACGTCAATGAAATTCTTCGACCCCATGTCCTTCCACTTTTGGCTGTCCAAAGGTCTGTGTTTCAACAGGACAACGCCAGACCCCATTGTGCACGGTTGGGAGCCGCGCTAGCATAGTGGTTACCACACCACTCTGGCGACCGGGTGATTCAGGATCAAACCTGGGCGGTGGCATTTGAGGATTTTTCATCGACCGGGATTTGGACTGGATTAACTCGAGACCTGGCGAGGACATTTGAAGGAGTGTCGTCGACCAGGGACTGGCGGCTCCTGAGCCGACCCAGCTCTAATGGGTACCTCCGAAATCGGCGAGTATCTGCCTGAATGGCGAGGGAACACCTGTCTCTGTACAAGAAAAAAAAAGGGATACTCACGTAAAATCAATGTCAGGTTAGACATTAATAATAACCTGAGAATTCGCCTCGAGTATTAGCGGGCGTACGGAAAAAAAATAAATGTGCACGGTTGACCACGCAGTTCCTGACTGCCAACAACATTCTCACCCTTCCCTGTCTCCAGACATGAGTCCGACTGAGCACCTGTGGGATGAGCTGCATAGACGTGTTTGTCGCCGAGACGTTGCTCCAGCCAATCGTCGTGATCTGTTCCAGGCACTTCAGCAAGAGTGGGCAGCCATCACACAGGCCCACACCAGACGTCTGATCGCATCCATGCCCAGGAGATGCCAGTCGCTGATCGATGCAAGAGGCCACACACCATACTAACGGGAAAGCCCGTACGCCAAAAAACTCACGTGACCCAGATGCAAAACAACTGTCAATTGATTGGTTGAACCCTAAGGTATTCTTGTGTGCAATTTGAACAATTAACTCATTAAATTAAAAAAGTTATTGAATGTCAAAATTATGGCTATGTGTGTGCCTTCAGTAGCTATGCGTTTCTTTTTTTGAACAGTATAGTTTAAATGTCCCTCCTCCAAGCTTGCTCTTGTAGCTTTAGATTTTCTTTCCTGCCAATGCAAATTGTTAAGGTCGGTCATGTTTCATATATTCGCTCTTTCCTACACTTCACAACGCTATCCGGCTTGACAAAACGCAAAAATTTCAGCCACCGTCACTTCAAAGCAAGTCGTACCACAAGTCCCTTCACCCTTATCTGTGTGTGTGTGTATGTGTGTGTGTGTGTGTCGCGTTACACCTATTTTCACAAACAAAGCAAGTGGTACCAAATCCTGCCACAACAATCTCGTCTGATTGGACTGTCTGGCTGTGTACATTAATGAAGCTCTATCTATATGGGAAGTTGTTTGGGGGTTTGTTTCTTGTGTTAAGGTGGACACCCAGGAAATCAAAAATTCATAGCTCTTTACATCGCGGAAACCTGATCCACCGATATTTGCAAATGGATCTCTGCGTGGTTCTCAACGATCCAATTCAAAACTGTGAATTTCACACTTCTAGTAAACGATCAATTATTGTACTACCAATGACGAAGTTCCCCATGGCCATGACTGTTAACATCCTGTATGTATATATATGTGTGTGTGTGTGTGTGTATATATATATATATATATATATATATATATATATATATATATATATATATATATATATGTATATATATATATATATATATATATATATATATATATATATATATATATACATATATACACATACAGGGTCGTAGATGACTTAATAAAGAGGGGGGGGGGTTTAATTAAAAAAAATTTATACTGTAATGCACTATTTTGGTACCGGTACAGTATAATTTCAGCCCCAAATGGGTACCAGAGCAACTCTGGGAAGGTTAAGGCGGCCGGCGTGATGCCGACCACATCACCCCTAGTGTGCCGACGGTCAAGATAATATAGGCCTAGCACCATATTCCCAATATGCCTCAATGTGTTCTCTTGCCATCTGCTAATTGTCCGTAGAAGATATCTTTTGGGATGCGACCATCTTCCATGCGGCGAACATGGCCAAGCCAGCGAAGTCTGCGCTGTCTAAGCAGCGTATACATACTTTGAAGGCCAGCACGTGACAACACCTCGACATTTGTCACTTTATCTTTCCACGAGATGCCGAGGATGCGGCGTAGACACCGCAAATGGAAGGTATTGAGCCTTCTTTCTTGCTTAGCATAGGTCGTCCAGGTCTCGCTGCGATATAGGAGTGTGCTGGTGACGCAGGCATTATATACCGCAGCTTTGGTCTTCATTGTGAGTTTAGAGTTTCCCCAAACACGCGATGTGAGGCGGGCAAAGGTAGCTGCAGCTTTGCCAATGCGGCTGTCGATTTCTGTATCCAGTGAGAGTTTGTCATTGATGGTAGACCCTAGGTATGTGAAGTGGTGCACCACTGCCAATTCATAGTTATCGATAGTGATAACTGGTGCAGCACCTACATCCTGACTCAGCACATTCGTTTTCTTTAGACTTATTGTGAGGCCAAAGTCCTTGCATGCTTTAGTGAAGCGATTCATCAAGCTCTGAAGCTCCTGTTGGCTTTGAGTGACGACTGCAGCATCATCAGCGAACAACAAGTCTCTTATAGTGACCCTTCTGATTTTTGTTTTTGCCTTCAGCCTTGAAAGATTAAACAGACGGCCATCTGACCTAGTGTGGAGGCATATTCCTTCAGTTGCATCTCTGAATGCATGTTTCAAGAGTAAGGCAAAGAAGATTCCGAAGAGGGTCGGAGCCAGAACACAGCCTTGTTTAACGCCACTTCGTATATCAAAGGGCTGTGACGTGCTTCCAGCATATTGGACTCTTCCCTTCATGTCGTCATGGAATGACTTTATCATTTCCAGCATTTTAGAAGGGCAGCCTATTTTCAGGAGGATTTTAAAGAGTCCATCCCTACTAACCAGGTCGAACGCTTTTGTGAGGTCTATAAAGGCGATATATAATGGTCTTTTCTGCTCTCTTGATTTTTCCTGAAGCTGGCGGAGAGAGAAGATCATGTCTGTTGTTGATCTACCAGCTCGGAATCCACACTGTGCCTCTGGATATATGCGCTCAGCTAACTTGTGTAGTCGCATTAAGATGACTTTGGCAAAAACCTTACCAACAATACTAAGAAGAGAGATGCCTCTGTAGTTATTGCAATCACTTCTGTCGCCTTTATTTTTATACAGTGTTACAATCTTGGCATCTCGCATGTCTTGAGGAATAGTTGTCTCTTCCCAGCACTGGCACAGCATCCTATGCAGGGGATGTAATAGCGTGCTCTTACAGCATTTGATTAAATCAGGAGGAATCCCATCACTGCCTGGTGCTTTGCCAGAAGCCAAGCTATCAATGGCCTTACTGAGTTCCTCTAATGTTGGTTCGGCATCCAGCTCCTCCATAGTTGGCAGACTATTGACAGCATCAAGGGCTGCAGGCGTAATGGTATTGTCTCTAGCGTAAAGCTCAGAGTAGTGCTCGACCCACCTCTCCATCTGCTTACCCTTATCGGTTAGCTTCTCTCCGCTGATGGTTTTTAGCGGTGCCGTCTTACTTTTATGGGGGCCAAGTGCTTTCTTTATACCGTCATACATTTGTCTAATGTTGCCTGTTTGCGCTGCGATCTGGATGCTCTCACTGAGCTGGAGCCAATAGTCATTTGCACAGCGTCGAGCAGTTTGTTGAACTTTGCTTCTCGTAGCCCTCAGGATCTGTAGGGTTCTGGCACTCGGTGAACTTTTGTATTCATTGATAGCACTGCGCTTAGCTTCAATAACAGGTGCCATCACATCTGATGAAGCGTCAAACCAGTCATTTGACTTTGCTGTTTTCTTACCAAAGGTGGCAAGTGCAGTACTTTGAATGGTGTTCCGTAGATGCTCCCAGTTCTCTGTAATAGTATCACCATGCTGAGGGCTACTGAGCACTTTCTTGAAGGTCGCAGTGAATTGAGCGATCATGAAAGGGTCTGACATCTTGCTGATATCAATGCGTGGTTTCCCTTCATGTCTGACACGATAGTTTTCTTGGTTGTGCTCTGATTTTGCAGCAAAACAAGGAGTGATCTGTATCACAGTCTGCACTATGGGTCGAGCGCGTGGAGAGCACAGACCTGAGGAGTGGCCTTCTGACGAGAATCAGGTCAAGTTGGTGCCAGTGCTTGGATCGTGGGTGTCTCCATGATACCTTATGCTGGGGTTTTGTCTGAAAGTAGGTGTTGGTCACGCAGAGGTCATGGTGGACGCACAACTCTAAGAGCCGTTGTCCATTTTCATTCATCTTGCCAATACCAAACCTGCCCAGACATGAAGGCCATGAAACATTATCGGCACCCACTCTAGCGTTAAAGTCACCAAGGAGAACAAGCTGTTCTTGCCTAGGTATGCTTTTGATTACTGCTGCTAGATTCTCGTAGAACTCATCTTTAGCTTCTGAGGCAGAGTACAGAGTAGGAGCATACACACTGACAAGGGTGATGGGACCTGTGCTAGGTTGCAGGCGGAGCGTTAACAGGCGTTCTGATCCATTCTCGCCTGGTTCAACCATGTTAGTTAACGATTTTTTGACCGCAAAACCTACTCCGTGTTCTCTAGCTTTATCAAGATCTTTCTCTTGCCAATAAAATGTGTAGTCCTTCTCGCTAACCATTCCAGAGCCCGCCAGGCGCGTTTCCTGAAGTGCAGCTATATCCACCTGAAGTCGTTTAAGCTCATCATTAATTATGGCTGTCTTCCTTACATCGTTTACATCCTGTAGGTTTTCGGATAGTCCAGTCAACATAGTCCGGACGTTCCAGCATCCCAATCTGAGAGTTTGCTTATTTCTATTTTTTCGATAATTGCTTGGTGCAAAATTTTATGTCCACAGTTCAGGTTTGACCCTAATCCCCATGCACCCAATGGGGAAAGCAGACAGTGGCGGGACAACACCTTATTGACTGGGGGCTGCCCAGCTTGAAGCGGGCGGTAGCTGTCCAGTGAGATCCTAGAACCTCTCCCACTGTCGGAAGTAGCCCCTGGCGCCATGCCCTACGCCAATTGGGCAAAATGCTTATAACCGGTAACTGCTACTTCCCGTGTTTTGCCGACACCTATAGGGTGAAGCTGGAGTGTCCTCTCCAGGGCGCGAGCTTGGGCACAGTTATATGGAGATCAAGCTGTTGCCCATGCAGCATGTTCCCCCTCTCCACACAGCCGGTAGATCCAAAGGATCTATATATATATACACGAAAGTCAATATCTGCCTGTCTGCTCCTTATGCATTTCCACACCATCTGACCTATCGGGTATGATCTAGCATGTAACGCAAAATATGTTTTAGCCCGCCCAAAATTCAGACACAGAAAACCACATAAATTGTATCATCATATGTTAGTTTTGCTTTTCAATGAGCGTATACGGACATAATTCATATATATATATATATATATATATATATATATATATATATATATATATATATATATATATATATATATATATATAAATATATATATATATATATATATATATATATATATATATATATATATATATATATATATATATATATATATATATATATATATACTTTGATAGTCTACACCGCCCATCATTGTGGAAGATACTTACAATCTATGGTTTTCCAACAAAATATGTGAATATAATCAAAGCGCTATATGACAATGCAAGATGTTGTGTTAGAACAAATAAAGGGAATACAGAATGGTTTACAGTAGAAACAGGGGTGAAACAAGGTTGTATTATGTCACCACTACTTTTTGGAATAGCTATTGATTGGGTTATGAGAAACTATACCCACAATGAACAATTAGGTATAAAATGGACAAATGGGAAATTCCTGGGGGACCTGGATTTCGCAGATGATTTAGTATTCTTAAGTTCAACACCCAGACAATCCCAAGAAGCAGTAAATAATTTGTGTCATCTTTCGGTTAAAATAGGTCTCCAAATAAATGCCTCTAAAACTAAAGTTATGAACTTTTCTAATGAGACCTTTAATATCATCCTGAACGGGGAAAAACTACAGAAAGTTGAAAGTTTCAATTATTTAGGCAGTAAAATGACTCAGGATGGTGACACAACAAGAGAAATTCATACTAGAATTGCTTTGGCAGCTAGCGCCTTCAATAGATTATCTAACATTTGGAAATTACGATCATTGAATATACATACCAAGCTTCGTCTGTTTAATTCAAATGTTATCTCAGTGTTAACATACGGCTGTGAGAGTTGGAAAATAACAAAATCATTGGAGAACAAGCTGAATACATTCGAGAACAAATGTCTTAGAAAACTCATGAACATTAGTTGGAAAGAATTCAAGACTAATCGACAAATAAGAGAAGACTAGGCAGAAATATGTCTCCAACTATATAAGGAAAAGACGATGGTCATATATCGGTCATGTCCTACGAATGCAAAACAACAGAATACCATTGCAGGCACTCACTTGGGTTCCTGAGGGTAAGAGGAAAAAAGGAAGACCAAAAGAAACACTCAGAAGAACAATAATAAGAGAAGGAAGAACGTTGGGCCTAAATAATGTGCAAGAGCTAAGAGGAGTGGCGTCACAACGAACAACCTGGAGAGCACTGGTTTTTGCCTTATGCGCCGTGTTTGGTGCTTAAAGAATTTATTATTATATATATATATATATATATATATATATATATATATATATATATATATATTTATATATATATATATATATATATATATATATATATATATATATATATATATATATATATATATATATATATAGTGTAATACTGATGAGCATTAGTACTTAAAAGCAGATTCTCGTCCATCTGGCATCTGGTTGAAAGTTCTGAAATAAATAAATTAAGTGAATGTTTAGAAAAGATAATAGCTGTAGAAATGAACAGGTATTTTTAAAAAAAAATAAATTGTTGCCCACCCTGGCACAGAAGCACCTCGGAGAACTGGTTCTGATAAATTTGACAGACATTTTGCGGGAAACAAACTACGATGGTGATCAGTTGAAAAGATTTGTTGAAGCCAATAATACTTAATCTTTCGCTGAAAATTTTTTTATTTAGAACAATTTTCTTGTTTTCTGTCAAGTTTAAGTATTGTATATATATATTCGACTCTGTGTGTCACCGAAATTATGATATAAATATATTTAGCGAAGTTAAAAAAAAAAAAAAAACATAGCGTAGTCATTTGTTTTTGACTAGCCACAGAAGGTAAAATAAATGGCTACACACCCCTGGCCTAGTAGCAATAATGCAAACTGGCTCTGAGACCCTCGACAGAGAAATTTATACTGATATCTTGCGAGAAACAAAACTATAACTTTGATCAGCTGAAAAGATTTGTCGAAACCAGGATTGTGAAGTCGGCCACACTATTTTCCAACTCCGACTACGGAGTTTTGTTTTTTTACTAATCATAATCATATGGCATTCGGGGTCAGAGTCCGAACATTTGTTACCGGCTCCACGACTCAGAAGCTCTGGTTGAAACCAATACATTTCTCTTAGTTGATGATCAAAAATCAGTATACAATGCTGTTCTGGAGCTGATTAGAAATATAAATTGTGGGCTATTCTTTTTTTTTTTTTTTGATGCGCCTGCCGGGATAGACTAGGTAAAAGCAAAAAGAAATTTCCCTGGATCCTACAAGCAATCTGATTTCAGACTATGGGGGGTCGGAGAGGCTCAGAGGTATGGCGTCCGCCTCGTATTCAAGAGGTACCGGGTTCAAATCCCAGCTGAGGGATTTATTGAAATATTCTTTTCAGAGCCAGTGGTCCTAATTACGTCATACTCCCCCCTGGTCTCATGGGTAGTGAGATCGGATACCTAGCCTTCTCGGACAAGGGCGAAAATAGGAGGTCCCGTGTGCAAGTTGCGCACGTTAAAAATCCCACAGCAGTTGGAAATCGTTAAGAGTAGGCTTATCAGGCGGCTGCCCTGGCAAAATTTAAAAATTAGGAAACATACCCACCACAATATGTATAGAATGTGTGATTCCTATACATTATATACACACATTGGGATTCTCGCCAGTGCTACGGAGTTCGTGCACTGCGCTGAGATCCTCCTTGTGTATGATCTAAGGGAGGAGATCGGAGCACTGATGGCGATGTCCGTGTGCAATGAAGATAGTCCTTAAACTTAAAAACAAAACCAAACCAAGCCTTTCTATTAGATTTTTGCAAAGTGGTCCAGTCAATTCAAGAATTACAAAACAACGTGTCTCCCAACTTTAGAAGCTATAAATGGTTTTGTCAGAAAGCAAGTCTGGCGCCTAAAATGACAACGGTAGCAATACCAATGTCAAAATACATTATCAGCTGCCGACACGTACTAGTCCATTGACTATCATAAATAGCCAGCAGGTTTTATTTGATAAAACTCAGTTCATTAACTCTCTGAAACAACATGGAACGCCAACGCACAACATATTTTAAAAAAAGAAATTGGAGCACCGATAATGTTAGTGCATAATACGGATCCACCAAAACTAGACTATGTGTGAAGAATTTCATGCCAAACATGAAAGAAACGACAACAATAGCAGGTTGTGCCAGAAGTGAAAACAAGTTCATTCCACGCATTCCTCTCAAACCCACTGGCATGCATTTTGATTTTAAGCGACGGCAGTATACCGAGTAACTAGCCTTTGAAATGACAAGAAACAAGTTTAAAAAATAAAAGGTAGTCCCATAGCAGATAAGCCGTAGAAGAGGGAAGTGTTAGAGATACAGCAAGAGGTGGGGTGACAAGTTCCCTTCCTTCCTGCCGTTTCCTTCCCTAACTCAAGTGCAAAGTCAGGTACCCATTTACAGCTGGATAGACTGAAGCGTGTCGATATCGTGAATCGAACCCGGCACCTTTACCACGAGAGCTCAGTGCTCTAACCATTGTGTCAATCGGACGCTCAAGAACAAATATAGTCACATAAAAGAGCAGGTGTCACCGTTGGGTTTGCCCAAAGCATTATTTGTGCTTCAAGCAAGGTTTATATGAACGGTGATTTTGTTTTAGTCAAGTAAAAGAGTGTAGAAAAATGGTTTAGGAAATATGAATGGATTTGGATACAGACTATTTGTTTAGTTGAAGGGAGATAAAATGAGTGAAGGGATGCTTTGAGAAAAGGGAGGAAACTCCGCATATTATGGTTGGTGGATAAAGGTCTTGAATTAGGGTTAAGCAGATTTAGTGGGTTCTCAATTGTGGTTGAGAAAATTAGCATGTAACGAAGTTGTAGTAAGCTTTAAAGAAGAGAATATAGAGTTCAGTTAAAACGTCAAAGGGAGATAACATAGAATTAAGTCCCTTGCAGGTGTTAGTGAGTTGAGGGAAAAAATACACACGGGAATAGAGTGAGAGAAGTCTAAAAATAACAGATGATAGTTCACTGAATTCGCTTACGTTGTAAAAGCGTCAGCATATTTTTTCCAGTAAGTGGAAATAGGGCCGACCAATCGTTTTAGCTGGTAAACAGGGACAGATCAGCTGAGCATTGACTAGAAGTCAATGGGAGAACAGTTTACGGCTCGCAAGTGTGCGGTCATGTATTTCTGAAGATGAAGAAACAAGAATGTTGTGCGGTTGCCACAAGTTTGATAAGATCTGTAGAAGTTATCACAGATAGATTAGAAGTGACAAAGTAAACTCATAAGGTATATAGATAAGTTAGGAGATGCTAGTCCTAGGAAATTCGGAGGATGTGATAAAGATTAGTCAGAACAGTATGAGTAAACTAAGAAGTTTCATAGACAGAGAAAAATGCTACTTAAGAGAATTTGTTTTATAATGTCATTAGTGAGTGTATTCACAGGAGAGATTCAGGGAATCACCTGTAAGTATTGACCTTTTACGAATTATTATGCATTTTGATGAACATTTTTCCTGACTCGCAGCAGAGAAATCACAAGACGATATGTTAGAAAAATGAGTAAATGAAATGGTACTGGGCGAGAAGTTTAAAGAAGAGAAGCAATAGAATGCCCAGGATGTACCAGAGGAATAGAAATACAAAGTACTTTGCATAAAGTTGATCAGGAGTGTTGATGCAGATTGGGCAAAATAAAATAGAGCTTGAGGAAGCTAATTAAGTACTTTGAGATGAGTACTTTGCTTAAAGTTGATCAGGAGTTTTGAGGCAGATTGGGCAAAATGAAATAGAGCTTGAGGAAGCTAATTAAGTACTTTGAGAAGAGATAAGCACAAAGGGGATTAAATGCCTACACACTTTTGAGATACAGAATGTATACTTGAGGTAACTATGATATGACTGCAGGTGTGCTCTATATGAAGAATTACCTGCATATTTGAAATATATTTATATTACATGTAAATAAATAGAATTTTGTAAGAGAACAAACAAATGCTTGAGTTGATCCATGAAGGATTGTTGTTGAATGCCTGATCATCAATCACTAGAATAACTCCACTATACAATTCAGTCACTGATTAACAACAAAGAAGGGTACGAACGAGCCAAGGGTTGAAAATAAGAAGGAAAGTAGTTCATCCAAGAATTGTCAACTCTGGCGGAGAGGGCCAGTACAAAACACTACTAACTTAAAACTTGGAAGATATACAAGGAAACTGGTGTGAGTCACAACTAGGCCTGCCACCTGCCACCTAGTAAAGATTAGATGAGGTAGCACTGATACACTATACTAATTGGTGCCTTTGGACCAGTCCTTGGTCCTATGACATACCTATGCTAATTGATGCCGTAACCAGTGCCCAGTAACTGTTACACAGGAATTAACCTGGGAACGCTGCCATACTTTTTACATAGGCAATTAAATGTTGCTCGCTCCAGGATGAGCACATCGAGAAATTTACTCATATTCGCCAAGCACCGCGAAACAAAACATGTTTATCAAGGAGCATGTGCATAATAACCATGCTGCAATAATATATGTAGCTAATAGAAACAACTACATAAGAAACATTGTCATGGCATATATGAATCGTAACTAATATGAATTTGCCAAAATAAACAATGTGAATTAATCAAAATATCGTAGTTTAATTTTTACATTTCCAGATATCGTGATGTTGATCACATCACCCCTAGTGTGCCGATGGTTAAGAAAATATGGACCTAACCCCATATTTCCAATATGCCTCAATGGGCATGTATGTAACAGGATTGTTTAACTTTTCTTACCTTCTCCAAGGAGCATAGGCTTTCAACAAACACATGCCAAGTCCTCCTAGAATACTCGAAGTTTTAATAAACTTTTATTTAACAAACCGAGCAACGCCGGGTACTTACATTTTCAATAAAATGTATCAGAGATGGAATCCTGTAGCATAACCAGGTCTAAAACTAAACAACACTTACTGCTTTTTGTTATTATGAAATGAACACAAGTTTCAGAGAAAAATTTCAGTTCTTTACTTAAAATGTATTATTACCATAATAACAAGTGATGGAAATCAGTCATATTACATCATCTTTCTTGATTTAATGGCTGCAAAGTCAGTTGATATACTGAATGAAATTTACTGATGAAACAGCTTCTTGCTTGACTGACAGAATGGCATAGTCTTTCATCAGGCATTGTTGATCTGGAATATGACTTAATCAGCTTCATCTTGCTGAATGAATGTTCATCCTGATCTGAAGGCTGATCATGATCGAATAAACTATAAAATCCTCTGATCTGAAGGCTGATCTATAACAGATCCCAAAAATTATACATTTTTCTTAGAAGAGTAGCCTTATCATTTTGCTATGTTTTCACAAACTGGTTTTTAAACACAAATAATGTTCATCGATTTTTATGATTTGAACGATTAAAATAATAACTGTCATAAAAGTAAACACTGTACATTATTTTCTTCTTCTAAATGAGTGTTATTTCAAAACTGCACAAACTTTAAGTAAATCTGAAGTTCAGTAGTTCCCTTCTTTAGCACAAATTTCTCTTAAAAGAACAAACAAACAAATAAAACTGAAGTGACCATGTCTGTCAATGAAACATATCCATAATTTCAGCAGTATTGTTACTGATATGCTTTCATGTTTCTACCACATAAACTTCTCATGTTTCTACCACGTAAACTTTTCATGTTTCTACCACGTAAACTTCTGAATTAGTTTCTTCACTTTCAAGTACTTTGTTGTCATTGCTCTGACTTCGGATGTTTTTCTGATGATTCATCTTCCTGCGCTTCATTGCCAGATGTTGACAAACCACTCAGAAGCTCTGGTAGTTTTTTAATACTTCAGATGTCTTCTTTAAGACTGATTACAAGTTTCTTTCAGCACAATTTTTGGATTTTCTGGTACAATCATTTTATTACACTGATTTTCAGAAAACATTTTGGTATTCTATCCTCTTGTCAAAAAAGGTTTTGACGGCTGCTGTCAGTTTTCTAAACTTGACACCTTTTAATTTCTGTCATTTAACTTTCTGACTGCCAATGATGGTGGTACTCACACTGACAAATGACTAAAGTACCACATTCAAAACTGCAGTATATAAATTTATAACATTGTGGCTGAGGGTCTGCTGACAGAAGGTAAGTAAACTGTGTATATATGCACACAGTTGGAGTCACCAGCACCAACATTATAACCACTAACAATAAAATATATGCATGTTCATCTTGATGTTAAAATTATTCACTAAAAAAAAAAAAATCAACTGTAAACTATCATTTACTAACAATTTAGCAAAAGGGTTATCCTGGCAATAGTAACCACAATGGAAAAGCCAGTGAAATAGTCTTGTTATAACAATGGCTATCATTTACAGCATTTATTCTTATAATCTTTGTCTTTTCCTTTGTGTATTTTTAAACCTAACTCTGCTTAAGTATTCTTATTTTGTTCTGCGAGTGGTTATAGCTGTGGGACAGAATGGCTCCAGTAAAATCTAGATGTTTTGTTAAAGTCAACAGAATTCCATATCAGTTGGTAAATTCTCTTGTTCTGATAATTCAATAAACAGCCAGTAAGAAGACAAAAGCTGACAAGAGATACCCATGGCATAGTTCTGCTGTTATCTCAAAGAGTTCTTGTTAGTTGTCTTGCATGAAGAATTCCACATTTCATATATTTTGCTTTTATAGGTTAATGAACTTATGGGGGACTCACTGATTCTCTGCCCAAACTGTTGCAGACCATTTCATTGCCTATAATCCCAAAGTAAAGTGGTGAATTCAGTACCAAGCTCTGTTTTACTATTATGCGCTGTGTGAGACTATGCGGTCTGTATAGGATTTGTTTTGTTAACAACCTGTTTATTCTTTTCTCAGCTGACTGTATATGGCCTCTTTTAATCTCTTAAAAATGATGATGTTTCATGTTTTCTCTGGCACAAACAGTAACATTATTCTTGTGTAAGTGTTGTGCACTCCTTGGCAACTTGACTAGATATCCTTCCTTCCAGCCTACTTACTGCATTTCTACTTACTCCTAGACTTTACCATGTAGCCTAATTTGCATAGCACCTTTGATATCATCCTGAACGGGGAAAAACTACAGAAAGTTGAAAGCTTCAATTATTTAGGCAGTAAAATGACTCAGGATGGTGACACAACAAGAGAAATTCATACTAGAATTGCTTTGGCAGCCAGCGCCTTCAATAGATTATCTAACATTTGGAAATTACGATCACTGAATATACATACCAAGCTTCGTCTGTTTAATTCAAATGTTATCTCAGTGTTAACATACGATCGTGAAAGTTGGAAAATAACAAAATCATTGGAGAACAAGCTGAATACATTCGAGAACAAATGTCTTAGAAAACTCATGAACATCAGTTGGAAAGAATTCAAGTCTAATCGACAAATAAGAGAAGACTCTAGGCAGAAATATGTCTCCGACTATATAAGGAAAAGACGATGGTCATATATCGGTCATGTCCTACAAATGCAAAACAACAGAATACCACTGCAGGCGCTCACTTGGGTTCCTGAGGGTAAGAGGAAAAAAGGAAGACCAAAAGAAACACTTAGAAGAACAATAATAAGAGAAGGAAGAATGTTGGGATTAAATGATGTGCAAGAGCTAAGAGGAGTGGCGTCACAACGAACAATCTGGAGAGCACTGATTTCTGCCTTATGCGCCGTGTTTGGTGCTTAAAGAATTTATTATTATTATTATTATGCAGAGTTATCAGTGTCTGCTGTGTTTGCCTCTGCTGGAGTGCCATTTGGCCCCAAGTTTTTCCACCTCTTAGAACCTTTATGGCTTTCACTATGTCTTCCTTATTTGGTCTTTCACAGGTAGCTAACTTATAACTCATGTTTTGCTTGCCTGGGAGAATAATGTGCAACTGGTCTAATTAAAGTTCCTCAAATTGTTCTGTGTATCTGTTCATTTGCTCTGTTATGATGGTAAGCAATCTGCATAATGACAAACGTTTATACCACACAACTGGATTCCCTGTTAAAAAAATGAGACCATCTCTGCAAAAACTGGATGAATTGAGAAACTAAACAAAAACTTTCTACATTAGTTCTTCTCAGCAATGGCACCAAGGGAGATAGGACTTGGGGAAATTTAATAGCTGAAATAAGCTATGTGGCACAGACGTCACTGTGTCAGTATTGAAACTACTACCGTATATGATTTATAATGTCATAACTTTAAACAATCATCATCGAAACACTGCTTACCTACATTGTTTAATGTCATAAGTTTAAAATGAAACAGAGTTGGTAGTCTGTTCGATGCAGCCATAAAGAATTCCGAGGCGCAGTTAAAAGAAGTAGCCTAGGGTTTGGTTTAGGAATCCTAATGATGTTCCCACTGATGTTCATTTCAACACGTTTAAACAAACAATATTGAAAAACTGCTAACCTATATTATTTATAATGTCATAAGTTAAGTTTAAACAATCACATCTACATGCCTTCAGTGTGTGCAACATACTAAGTACAAATAAACAGGACAAAGACCAACAGTAATTGGTCCGAGTACAGGAAATACAATTAGCCTATCGGGTTTAGAATGAGCTGATGCATAGGCCTATCTAGCTATCAATTAGTAGTCGAGGTTCAAGGCAATCGTAAGAGCAGCAGTGAATGACTCAGTGAACGGAACAAAGCTACACACAAGATTAAATATACTTAATTTGTTTCACTTCACGGATCTGGCAAGAAACACAGAACTACAATAAAAATGATGACATGTACCCTTTCTATTTACACATCCTCCTGAATCATTCGTTTCTTCAGTTCCGGGAAAAAGAAAACACAATTGGTAACGACGCAGGCGTAATAGGCAATTTCCGGATCACGGCGGAAGTAGATCTGTGAATCTTTAAACAAGATGCCGTTAACGGGATTTTTAAAGGTAAAATAGAATGACTATTATGATACTCCTCAATAGCTGCAGTAGTAGTCACATCAGAATTGCGCCATTAATTAAGGTTCGATGTAATACGCCTTTTGCCTGACAGAAATGCATGAAGTAACCGAGGAGGCTGATAATGATTTGTTTTGAATGAGTTGAGTCACGGGAGTTTTGTTTGTTTTTCCTCCTACACAACACAGGACGAAAACTGCTTAGTTTTCCAACTTTCTTGTAGCTAAATCAGATCTGATTTTGGTAGAAATGAAAAACAGTAAACAGACGCACACATGTTGACCAACTTCCTTAACTCATCGTATACGTGCTAAAAAAACCACGTAGGCCTATTTACGAGCTAATTTAAAGAGTAGGCTACATTTTGAGACATGACTACCGTTAGGCCTACTGATTTTACATTAAATAATTTATTTATAATGATAACATAAAGTGTTATATATCAAAAAGTGGAGAAATGAAAGCACTATGACATGCACTTAATTGAATCGTTCAGTGGTTTTAAACTTACATGTAGCCTACAGTAGAGTGACCATATTTTTTTTGTTTAAAGAAGGACATTTTCTAATTTTTTGACAAAAAGAGGACAAGGGCGGACACTTTTTAAGAAAAGGAGGACGCATTAATTTCACTAATTTAATACATTTATGTAAAGAATCATGATAAAATATATAGAAATATTTCAATGAAATAAAACAATTTAAAAAATCTTCATAAAATGCATGTTTTAATAATTTTTCTATCAAGCATTATTTTTTCAATATCACTCAATATTCAGTCTTTAACACCGTACTTTTCACTTGACATTATTTTTCTCAGTAAGTCTGAATTTCCAACTAAATACTCATGGGACTCTGTACATGAAACATTCTTATAATTGTATTGAACTTGTAATATTCCTTTAATACATTCAACAGTGAATCGGTTTATGTCCTTTGTCCACCGACTTTCCACTACAGAAAAAAATCCCCTCGAAAGGCTTTACCCATACCTGAAGGTATTCGATACAATTGCCATAGAGACTAATTTTCCTCTAAAAACTTATCACATGATAGTCTTTCTTTTTGGTTTTCTTCAAAGCAAAGATTGTACTTTTATGGGCACAAACTCTTCACTCATCCTGAGTTTTAAAATATCTATTACATTTTTAACATAATTAAAAACTTCCACAGTAGAGTTGCACTCTCTTTCTATTTTGTCTATGCTGTTGAGGAAAATACCCATTAGAGAATAAACTTGTAAAAGATATAATTCAGTCATCTCACTTTCAAAAGCCTTTTGACTGCAGTTGGAGGTTTGTCCTATGAAAGGATAAATGATTTCAAAGCAGGATACATTTCTATCATTCTCCCAGTGCCAGGGAATAGTGACAACCACCTAGGCCTGCTGTGGGACAACAGCTGTGTCTCCTTAGTTTCCACAAATTCACAATATTCTTTCAGAGCCTCCATACGACAAGTATGAAAATATTGGTATATTTTACAAATGATGTGTTCAGTGTCTATATCCATTTTTTCAGGTGCATTATGCACACAGTTATTTAAAATGTGTGCAGGACAGCCAACTCGAACTAATAATTTTTTTTGCAAGGAAGACTTCAATTTTGCAAACACATTTTTGCAGATACCTCCAAACATTGTGTTGCAATTGTCTCCAGAAAATGCAATGCACTTTTCTATCAGCTTATATATTTTTTCAGTGTTTCGAATATATATTGTGACATTGTTTCAGCAGTTTTATTAGTTTTATTATCCACTTCTTAATTGCATCCCACCTGCTTTCCAATCGAAGTATTGAAAAATAATGGGAACATTTTTATTGATCCATGGTTGCTGCCATCAGTTGAAATGGCAACACAAGCAACATTTTTGTTTATGGCTTTCAAAACCATCTTTTACAGAGTGTATTGCTATAATGGATGTAACAATAGCCTCAGTTTTAATCCTTGCACAAGAAAACTGTTTGGCTATTTCTGAGTCATGAAGTCAACCTGGTCAAATTTTATCAAATTTCGATTGTTTCTGAATTTTTTTTCCGCATTAAAATAAAAAAAAATTAATTGTTTTCTTCTTTTTCTAATTTTGTTAAAAAGCAGGATAAATCACAATTTCTTCTTCTTCTTCCTCGTTCGCCTTCAGACTTCCACATTTATGACTCTAATAAAGGCAGTGTCAACTCAAGGTTCCCGACATCTCCAAACAGTTTTTCGTTGACAGAAGTGGGTTGTTGCCATATGCTACTCCGTTCATTACTGTAGGTTGGGCAATACTGCAGGAGGTGTTCGACCGTCATCGGGCTGGTACCGCAGGTGCAGAGATCTGTTGCACCAATCTTGTATTTGGGGTATAGATGGTATCTCAATCTGTTGTGTCCAGTGCGTAGCCGAAAAATGATGACCTGTTCTTTCCTGGATAAATCACAATTTAAAAAAAAAAAAACTGGCTGGATGCTAAATTTTGATGTAAAAAGCCGGACAAATCCGGACGTATGGTCACCCTAGTCTACAGTACTAATGTACTGTTAACATTTTAAAAATGTACACTTTTCAATATGCGTATCTCATCCTGGAAAATTGTAACTCCTAAAACTACTTTCATTTTAAAGTACATCTATTTTCACATAATGTAGGAAAGTTTCAGTTGCTTCTGATGATAAATAATGTTTTTATCACAATTTGAAATTTGTTGGCACATTTAGACAAGGGAAAGAACGGTCATCCCATTACTTGCCCATCAAGGCATACTGGGAATGTGGTTAAGGAACTTTTCTTACTGGCTCCAGTATGTTGAATAATGTCTAGGGATATTGTATTAATGTTCTGAAATGTAGTCACCCAAAATTCTGGCCACAATCTTTTTATTCGGAATCGCACTGTTCTTAGTGGTCTGAGTCTTTTTACCTGACTAACTGTTCTCAATTATTAACTGGTTATATCTCTACAAACTCATGCTTCCAACTGGAAAACATTTCTCGAAAACTTCAGTGTTTATGACTTTCACTTTATTTAACACAGGAACTTAACTGAGCGACACATTGCTCTTAATACAATTTGACATTGTTCATTTAAATCATCGATTCTTCATTTCATAGATTACTTTTGCATAAGTATATGCTTCTTCACAATTCTCTAGGCTATCAAGACTTATCTTCTTTTGAGTGCTTCCATAGCATAATTATTATTTCCTTCATACATTCTATTCTTAGGAATTCCACTTGATATATTTAGATATCCTTTCATTTCAATAATGTTTCAATTCGGTGCCTTCCTGCACATCTTCTTTTAGTCGGCAATCATACATATTTGCTTTGGGCTTACATGCCCTTCCATGACGATTATGACACCCCTGAACTGTTCAACTATCTCTGGTGGCTATACTAGCCTAAATCTTACCCAAATCTCCGAACTCCTGACGAGATGGGTTTATCCTCAATTGAATTAGAATTACACTAGATTTCTGCTTGAAATCTACATCCAATATGAACACTTTTAAAGTAGACTCAAATACACTGCCATAAGTGGACCTTGCCACACCAGCCGACACTATGGAATCCTGTAACTATGTCTTCTACGTCATTTTACGCCACTTCGTAGTCATAGTTAATGATCGCATTTATTTTGTGTTTGGTGAGTGTACAACATGGTGCAAAGCGATCTCTCTCCAACTCCCCTTTAACATAGTTGCTATGCCCCATGATGCGCACTCAACATTACCCCCTCGTCCCGCGAGCGTTTACCTCGGGTGGACGCTAAATAAAATATTAAGTAAACATTAATTAATCCCAATCAAAACCGATTAATTGCGATCAATTTTGATTAATATCGATTAATTTCGATCAAACCCGCTCAATTTCCATTAAATAATTGAAAGTGCAAATAAAATGTCACTAAAAGTTATGTGATAAAATAAATACACTAATTATTGTCTATAAAGATTGTCTCACTTTCCTGAAATAGAATTCACTCTGTCAATATGTATAGTATCACATAGTTTATATGCGCGTGAGTCTGTATGTTTTCACTGTGAATGCGATAGAACCTCTGTACATGCTGTCCAGTATAGTAAATGTCAACACTCTGAATAATGTCACTATTCCAGTTCATTTATGTTATATCCATATGAACCATGGAATATTAAGTCAGCTATTTCAATGTCCACTGCTGTATAGTAACTAGTCAGCTTGAATAGTCATAACACTTTTATATTTGTAATTAATATGACAATCTGTTCATCTTCTACAAATTTTTGAATGACTGTCCATGATCTGACATTCTATTTAGATACATAGTTTCAGTTATTTTCATTAGACCATCTCGACAGCAGATCCGCTAACCAATTATCAGATCCACGAATTGGTTGGATTTTGAAATGAAATTCCTGCAGCAACAAGAACCATCGGTGTAATCTTGGGTTGTTGTATGTCTTTGTTTTCAGTGCTGTCAGCGGTAAGTGATCGGTTTGTAATATAAATTTCCAGCCGATCAGGTACTTAGAAAGCTTGGAGATAGACCAAACAATTGCAATCAACTCTCTCTCTCCAGCTGCGTAGCGTTGTTCTGCTGGTAGAAGCTTTCTGCTGATATAGACACAAGGATGAAGCTTGTTGTCCCAACGTTGCATCAAACAGGCACCTATACCTGTCCCCGAAGCGTCCGTTCTGAGAAAAAAGATTTTTCGAGCATCAGGAATGGACAGAATAGGATGCTTTGAAATTGCAAATTTTATCAAGTTCAAAGAGCGATCAGCATTATTCGACCTCTGAATTTTTAATGGTGTCCTAGCACGTCAAGACAGACAATGGTAAAGATAGAAAAGTAAAGTGCTCAAGGAATTAATGATTCTGACTGAACAGCAAAAATAGTAAAGTCAAAGACAATGTAAGTATAAACGTATAGGATAGTAATAGATAAGAAGTAGAATAGACTGTAGAAGAGTCAAGAAGTGTAGTTAATAGAACTATTGTAGCAATGGATGTAGTGCTAAACATCTGAACTAGAAAAGTAATGCACACGAGAACGCAAAATAAAGTGCGTGGTGTAGCGTAATCAATGTGATGTCAAAGATGACGATGTAATCGAACATCGAGTATACGGCCAGCATATGATGACATATGCATGAGCTTAACAGCTCTGTTGGCATCAGACGTAGAGCGGAAATGAATAAATGCCACAGTAGTGGAAGAATTGCCACTATGTGCGACCTTAACATGTTGAACATGTCCCGCATAAAGAAAAAAATTTTTGAGCGACCACCATTTGGCGCGAGAAGGAACATTCCGGACCAGAATAATACGTCCAGTATTTCTCTCAACAGAATATAAGATGATCTACTATGAGAATGTCGAATGGCACTATATGAAGCTGGTGTACAACTAATTTGTGTATCATGTATATGTGTACTCGAGGCCTTTGTGCGAAATGGGTGCTGGTGAGTCCATTTTTCAATGTTAGTCTGGGAACATTCCCCAGCACCAGCCACATTTCCCACTATAAGATCGATTGGTGGTTCAGGCAACAAGCATACTTCAGTCCGGCCTGATAAGAATGGTGTACATAACGATACAGTTGCTGTTGGGTATAACTCGATATTTCCACCAAATGTAATACACTTTACATAACGCCCAGTAAGAGCTGTGTCGTCAACTAAAGAACGACGTAGGCCAATCGCTGTGCATCCCGTGTCCCGAATAGTAGAGACGGGTTGACCATTCACCAACCCATGCTGCACATCCAATCTATCAGTAGCAGAGACTGACATTAGAGTGGGTAACGCATGACCGCAGCTCAATATCACTTTCTCATTAGGTTGAAATAAAGGTTTACAACCTGGACAGTTCTCATTGTTTATAGTATCTGTAACAGCGACATTGGCATGATGTGTTACTATATTCTCGTTGGTGGATGCATAGGACACACATGCATTAGCATGATCTGTATCACCATTACTATGTTCCGCGCAAACATTGGCATGGCGTTTGTTTCTGCTCTCATGTCGTTTACCACTTTGGTTATTAGCCCTTCTAGTATTGTCTACCTCATTATTATTTTGATTATCATTGTAATTCTTAAATCCGCCACTCCATTGTGGTCTTTCATTATATCCTTTATGATGGGTACCATCACTTCCTCTATCATTATGGTATCCACGACCCCTGTTAGAGAAATTTCGAAACCTATTTCTCTCATATGGTGCAGGTGAAAACCTTCTTGGAAAGTTGCACCTTCCTCTATTGGAGGAGCCAAAGTCAAACCTGTTTCTACCCTCAGTACTTTTAGAACGCTGACGGTAGTTTTCGTAGTCGTGATAGGCAGCACCCACCGGTAATGAATCATCTGGTGCAGATTTCTTGATATCTCTATCTGGATGGGCGACGACATATCGTCAACCTAGTTTCTCACAGTCATCAATGGTCTTGGGACGTCTCTCCTGCAAAAAAGCTGTTAAGTCGGCACTACATGCCGAAAGAACCTTATCTCTTAACATTAAATCAATGATTCCTTCATAAGTCTTAGGGACTTCAGCTAACTCAATCCAACGATTGAGGTAAAGTTTTATGGAGGAGATAAATTCTCCGAAGTCAACCTTCTTATCAGGTAAAATTGCATGAAATTTTTCCCTGAAACCTTCTTCCGTATACCTGAATTTTCTTAACAGGGCTTGCTTTACTAGATCAAAATCTAATTGACTTTGTTGATCTAGTTGCATGAAACATTTCTGGGCATTTCCTGTTAGATGATCTGATAGTAAATTGCTCCAACGATATCTTGGTATTTTCATATCGTTGGCTTTCATCTCAAATTTTTCTAAAAAACTATTGATGCAATCTCGAGTATCGATAAAATTAGGCAGTTTGAATTTTGGCATCCACGACAAATGATCATTATTTGATCCAAAGTTATCACCGGAAGCCTGAGATTGGATTTTTGCTAATTCAATTTCTTTTTCTTTCTCTTCCATTTTCATTTTATGCTCTCTTTCCATTCTCTCTCGTGCCAGAGTATCAGATTCCATTTTCATTTTATGCTCTTTTTCCATTGCCAGAGCAGTAGCTTCCATTTTTAATCTCTCTTCTTTCTCCTTTGCCTCCATTTCTTTTTCTTTTGCCTCCATTTTCAATCTCTCTTCTTTCTCCTTTGCCTCCATTTTTAATTTCTCTTCTTTCTCCTTTGTCTCCATTTTTAATTTTTCCATGGCTATTTCATGTTAACGCTCTTTTTCTTTTTGGGCTAATTCAAACCTCCTAAGTTCATCAGCCCGTTTAACAGCCTCGCATTGTTCTATAATTTCAAGACGCGATAAATGTTCCTCATATTTATTCTCCGCATAATTCTCTAATTTCGCATCTGATAAACCTTTTCTAATGCCTTTCTGTATGAAATATTCTAAGGATGACATGTTTATAGGTACTTATCTGTTTTATTCAGTATTATTTTACTTATCAATATCGATAACAATATATAATGCAATGTCAATTCAATTAATGCAAGAGCAATGTTAAATACAATGGTAATGAATGGCAGAAGTTAGCCAAAGATAATGATAATGATTTACAAATCACAGAACATTCCACAACAGATAAAAGAAACTAAGTATAACAAGTACATAAATAAAGAAAATGTGTATCAAAATATTAATTAATCAAACAAGACAAAAATTGACGTACGATTACAGAAAGTCATATTCGAATATAACAAGAAGACAAGATGGGGATAGTGGACAGACGAATAAACAATGACTTATTCCGTAAATAAGAATATTAACTAAAGTAAATGCAATACCTCGACGATACAACTAAACAATTATTAAATATATTCAATGGATTATCAAAGACTACTATTCAACAGTGAACTCACTGGACTCTTTGACAATGCATTCAATAAGACCCTACAGAATTGTTAACATTTCTGTATCTTCCGAAGAAGCTATAGAAATATTAAGCCCTACCATCCAATCCCGCAATACATATAAGGATGATAAACGTGTAATATAATGATAAAAGATTATGATCAGTAAGAAAAGGTGACGTGTGGGTATTCAGATGATCAAATAATACATCTCGACATTCGAACATGAACTTATCTGCATTGGTAAAATGTTTTCCCCCAGTCCTAGCTTTAGACTGTTCGATTTTACGAAGGGACGATCTCACCCAGATCCTGGAAAGTACTCTTCTCTAGCGAAGCTGGTATTGTAATCTTCGATGCTTCGTAGATCTATTCGACGTGTTGAACGACGGATACTGATTTTGAATTATTTTTGATTGAAATCTTGAGTTTCCTTGTAAAGACTTTTCGATTCTTTGGCAGTTGGGAACATTTGCATATGACGTCACTGCTTCGTGTTGCCGGTTAAAATTTTCCAGGTCAACCAAATAGTTCAGACTGTTTAGTTTACGATCCTTTTCTCACTGATGATAATTGTTTCTGGCGATATTCTCGTCTTGATTAGATTGTTCCAAACCTTGCTCCTTTCTTTTGGTCCTTTCTTGAAGTTATAAGGTTGCGACTTGACCTTGACCTTCTTAAACAATAAATGTTCCTTGTAAAGTATTTTCAATACCTTGTATATTGGAGCTGTTTCCTTATTGAAAAGTTTGATTAATGTGGCATATATTTGTAGTGGTGACTAACGGACGAGCAACCCCATGAATTTCCACGGGTTAGATCTGTTAAGGAACTTTTCTTACTGGCTCCAGTATGTTGAATAATGTCTAGGGATATTGTATTAATGTTCTGAAATGTAGTCACCCAAAATTCTGGCCACAATCTTTTTATTCGGAATCGCACTGTTCTTAGTGGTTTAAGTCTTTTTACCTGACTAACTGTTCTCAATTATTAACTGGTTATATCTCTACAAACTCATGCTTCCAACTGGAAAACATTTCTCGAAAACTTCTGTGTTTATGACTTTCACTTTATTTAACACAGGAACTTATGTGACGACACATTGCTCTTAATACAATTTGACATTGTTCATTTAAATCATCGATTCTTCATTTCATAGATTACTTTTGCATAAGTATATGCTTCTTCACAATTCTCTAGGCTATCAAGACTTATCTTCTTTTGAGTGCTTCCATAGCATAATTATTATTTCCTTCATACATTCTATTCTTAGGAATTCCACTTGATATATTTAGATATCCTTTCATTTCAATAATGTTTCAATTCGGTGCCTTCCTGCACATCTTCTTTTAGTCGGCAATCATACATATTTGCTTTGGGCTTACATGCCCTTCCATGACGGTTATGATACCCTTGAACTGTTCAACTATCTCTGGTGGCTATACTAGCCTAAATCTTACCCAAATCTCCGAACTCCTGACGAGATGGGTTTATCCTCAATTGAATTAGAATTACACTAGATTTCTGCTTGAAATCTACATCCAATATGAACACTTTTAAAGTAGACTCAAATACACTGCCATAAGTGGACCTTGCCACACCAGCCGACACTATGGAATCCTGTAACTATGTCTTCTACGTCATTTTACGCCACTTCGTAGTCATAGTTAATGATCGCATTTATTTTGTGTTTGGTGAGTGTACAACATGGTGCAAAGCGATCTCTCTCCAACTCCCCTTTAACATAGGCGCTATGCCTCATGATGCGCACTCAACAGTGGTGTTAGGCCCATATTGTCTTGACCTTACTGCCCACTAGGGGTGATGTGGTCAGCATCATGCCGGCCGCCTTTAACCTTTCCAGAGTTGCTCTGTTACCCAATTCATGAGGCTGGGTCGACTCTAGAGCCGTTTGCGGTCTAACAAATATCCCACCTCAACTGGAGATCGAACCAGGACCACCTAGCTGAGAAGCCAGTGCACTAACCACTGCGCTAACGAGACAAAACACACTAAAATTTTAGGCCTATATCTTTAGACATGACTACCATTACTATGTTATAATTATAACATAAAGTCTTCAAAATGTGGAGAAATGAAAGCTCTATGACGTGCACTTAATTGAACTGTTCATTGGTTTTAAACATGCATGCAACATATACACTGCCATCAATGGTACCTATACCTTGTAGCGGTATGGCAGCTTGTGTACCCTGACGATCCCCAGAGCTATGCCAGTGGGAGTTTTACTCTTGGTAGGTTCAACCAAGCTGGACTGGTCTGTGTGGGTAGGGGTCAGACAAAAGCTGGTACCCTGGTCCTCCAGGTTGGGGGTTTTAGCACAGGGCCAACACCCCTGTCTGTGTAAAAAATCGCACATGTTACGGAAACAGCAATAAATGAAAAAACTTTGATGCGGGACGGACATCTGGAGTCTCAGGCTCGTATGACTGACAGTGGTGAAAGCCGAAAGGAAGCCACTGGCATGAAAACGGATGCCCAGACCGCAAAACACGAAACCAGAATTGGTTTTTGGAATGTCAGAACTATGAATGAGGCAGGAAAGCTGAGACAGATCACAACAGAGATGAGGAATTACAAACTACATATCCTGGGAATAAGCGAGAGCAGATGGACAGGGATGGGGAGAATAAAAACAGCTACAGGGGAAGCAGTACTTTATTCTGGTAGAGAGGATGGTCAGCACAACGAAGGTGTAGCCATTATCCTTAAGAAAGGAATGGAAAGGTCTCTACTGGAATGGAAACCCATTAACAACAGACTAATAAGAGCAAGACTGAGAGGGAGATTCACCAACACCACAATTATACAATGCTATGCACCAACAAACGACAGCGATGAAGAGATCAAGGACGAGTTCTATCAACAGGTACAAAAGGAAATGGAAACTGTACCCAGGTATGATCTTATTATAGTAATGGGAGAACTAAATGCGAAAGTTGGAACACACAATAATTATAACGAAAGAGTAATGGGGAAATGCGGCAGTGGAACAGTAAATGAGAATGGGGACAAATTAATAAGCTTCTGCAGTATTAACAACCTGGTCATTGGAGGAACACTTTTTCAACACAAAGAAGTGCACAAGTTAACATGGGAATCACCAAACGGACGAGACAAAAACCAGATAGATCACATAATGATCAATGGCAGATGGAGACATGCACTACAAGACGTGAAAGTAAGAAGGGGCGCAGATGTGGGAAGTGATCATCACCTAGTAGTAGCAAGACTGAAGGTGAAACTCAGAGCTGCTGGACCAGTTGCAGTCAAACAGAAAAGATATAACATCAAGAAACTTAAGGACCCCCTCACCAGAAAAGCTTTCGTGGTCGACGTAAAGAGACGATATCTGATTACCAAAAGCCAGGAAAGAACAGAGACCGACGATGTCGACCAGAAATTCAACACCATCTCAACAATATACAAAGAAAGCAGCAAGTCATGCTTGGGATTCCAGGAAAGAAAGAGCCAAGACTGGATAACACCAGAAACGCTAAACACCATAGCGAAGAGAAAGGAAATGAAAAGAAAGAAAACAGAAGCTAAGTCTCCCAGGTTAAAGGCAATATATAGTGAACAGTACAGTCAGCTGGACAAGGAAGTAAAACGTCAAACCCGTGCTAACAAAAGGACATTTCTGGATGACCTTGCAAGACAGGCAGAAGAGGCAGCACTGAGAAATGAACAAAGCACAGTTTATAAAATAACTAAAGCTATCAGTGGAAAACGAGGTGCAAACAACATAACGTTAGTAAGAGACAAGCAAGGAAATCTCATCACCACAGAACAGGGGCAGGAAACAAGATGGGCAGAGCACTTCAGAGAAACACTGAATAAGGAACCACCAGAGACTCAGCTGAATGTTCCTGAGGCTGAAAGCGACTTAGACGTAAATACAGACATTCCACGAAAAGAAGAAATTATCACAGCTATCAAAGGGCTAAAAAATGGAAAAGCGCCTGGTCACGACAATCTAAATGCTGAGCTATTCAAGACAGACCCTGAACTAGCAGCAGAACTATTAGAACCACTATTTGCACAAGTCTGGGAAACTGAGACAACACCAACAGAGTGGAGTAAAGGAATAATTGTCAAATTGCCCAAGAAGGGCGACCTTGCAGACTGCAACAACTGGAGAGGAATTACCCTCCTCTCAGTTCTCAGCAAAATACTAGGCAGGATAATCATCCAGAGAATTTCAAAAGCAGTTGACCATAAACTGAAGAAAGAACAAGCGGGCTTCAGAAAGAACAGAAGATGTGCAGATCATATATTTGCCCTCAGGAACATTATAGAGCAGTGCTCAGAATGGCAGAGACAGCTGTACATTAACTTTGTTGATTTTGAAAAGGCTTTTGACAGCATACACAGGGACAGCCTATGGAAAATTCTGAGGGCTTATGGAATTCCCAGCCGCATTGTTTCCATTATAAAAAGCCTCTATTCTAACTTTACGTGCAGTGTTCGATCGAGTAATGTAACTTTCGAAGTGAAAACAGGAGTACGACAGGGATGCCCCTTATCAACAACATTATTTTTGACAGTCATAGATTGGGTGATGCGCCAGACAACAGAGGGCAGTCCAAGAGGAATTAGATGGACAACGTTTTCTACGCTGGAAGATTTGGAATATGCAGATGACATTGCACTACTCGCGCATTCACATCAACACATTCAAGACAAAACCGGTAGACTGAATAAGTACGGCCAGCAGGTTGGCCTGAACATCAATTTGAAGAAGACAGAGGTCATGACACTAAATGTGGGCAATCCTGAGCCAATAACAGTAAGGAACCAGAAGTTAGAACAGACAGACACATTTACTTACCTAGGAAGCATAGTAACACCTGACGGCGGAACAAGCAAGGACATTAACAACAGAATGAATAAAGCGAGAACAGCCTTTGCTGTTCTCAACAACATTTGGAAGTCTTCCCAGTACAGCACAAACACCAAATTAAGACTGTATGAGAGCTGTGTACTTTCTGTGCTTCTCTATGGTGCGGAATGTTGGAGAGTAACAGAGAAGGAAATGTCGAAACTGTCCTCCTTCCACACAATCTGCCTAAGGAAAATTCTCCGAATCTTTTGGCCAAACACCATCAGCAACCAAGAACTACTTATTCGGAGTAACCAGGAGGACATGCACACCATCATAGCTGGCAGACGCTGGAGTTGGGTTGGCCACGTCCTCAGAAGGGACCCTGATACCATCACAAGAACAGCTATGCTATGGACCCCCGAGGGAAAGCGAAAGAGAGGCCGACCAAAAACAACTTGGTGGAGAACTGTGGAAGCTGAGATGCAAAAAATGAACCACAGTTGGGGCACTGTACGAAGGATGGCCGCCGACCGAGCAAAGTGGAATCAATTTGTTGCTGCCCTACAAGATGCCACCAGGCGTGATGGCCGCTGACTGCTTTGACGGTTGGTGGTTATGGATCAAAGAAGAAAGAAGAAGAAGCAACATATACAGTACTGAGTGCAGAAAAGTTAAACATTTTAATAAAAAAGTTGTACTTACCCACATGTGTTATCCATTATCTTCTTCTTCTTTGATCCTTAGCCGCCGACCGTCAAAGCAGTCAGTGGCCATCACGTCTAGTGGCGTCTTGTAGGGCAACAACAAATTGATTCCACTTTGCTCAGTCGGCGGCCATCCTTCGTACAGTGCCCCAACTCTGGTTCATTCTTTGCATCTCAGCCTCCACAAACATGCATGCAACATATACAGTACTGAGTGCAGAAAAGTTGAACATTTTTTAAAAAAAGTTGTACTTACCCACATGTGTTATCCATTATGGAAGCCTGTAACTACTAAAACCACTTTCTTGTTAAAGCATATTCATTTTCACATAATGTGGAAAGTTTCAGTTGCTTCTTATCATAAATAACGTTTTTTATCACAATTGGAAATCTTTTGGCACATTTAGAAAAAGGACTCAAAAAATGAAAGTAAACTATATGCACTGTAAATTTTCCCGTAATTGTTAAAATGATACTATTTTTGTCTCGTGGTATTTGGCAGAGCAGTCATTTGGGTGAAGGTAAAAAAAAAAGGGTAAAGGAACCCGTTACACGCCTATTGAGGCATATTGGGAATACGGGTGTAAGGCCTGTATTTTCTTGACCATCAGCACACTAGGGATGATGTGGTCAGCATCACGTCGGCCACCTTAACCTTCCCAGAGTTGTTCTGGTACCCAATTCATGAGTCTGGGTCGACCCCGGAGCCGTTTGCGGTCTAAAAAATCCCGCCTCAACCTTGGCTCGAACCATGGACCACTGAGCTAGGAAGCCAGTGCATTAACCACTGCGCTACTGCGGCTCCTCATTTGGGTGAAGGTGTGGAGGATTTGTGCACCCTTCACAATAAAATGCTCTTCTCACTTAACTTTAAGGGTGCTACAGATAACGCAACTGCACTGAAATGTGGATTTTTTTAACAATATGATTGGTTCCACACAGATGGTTCAACAGATTGTTGTGCTGATTTGCACTGGTAACTCTTTGTGGGTTTTTTTTGTATAGTAACAGAAGCAACAAGACACAGTTCTGTTATTAACTGATTCTTGAACTGTTTCTTTGAATTATTTGGTCTGATGAGTGCAAACAACTCAAACTTATTCAACTGGGAAATTTCAAAGATCCAAAAGAAAATTGTCTCCACCACTTTCTGGCTCTTCTGTTGAATGTTCCATAGGTTGTGAACACAGTTGTCAACCTTGTCACATCATTCATTCATTGGTTGTAGTTATCAGTCATAACAGGTTTGTGCTTTGTTTCGCTGAAACAATTTGCAATTTCTTTAGTTTCCTCAGCCGCAGAACTTGGCACTAGAATTCATAGTGTTTTTGCCTTTTGATCTCTAAACATTACACAAAGAAATTTACTTTCTAGTTCCAGAAACTATTTCATTTGGAGTTACATCAGTTGTGTAGTCGTCAGTCCCTTTGGAGAATTTTTACAATTTATTCCAGTAAATTACTGTTTATTGTCAGTAAGATACTGCAGCAATGGAAAACTTGTATAGTAACGATCTGCATAAATATGATGACCTTTTCCACATGGTTTTAGCAGCATATAAAAAACTTTGACGGCTTGTTGGTTCTTTGCATCTAGCTCAGGACTGTATGATGTATTGGCACCAAAGTAAATCAGCAAATTGACACTATAACCAGTACTTCAGTCGCAAAGGCCGAAGGTCTTGACATGATATTTTTAGGCTTTAAGGCATTGAACATTTTATTTGCCCACCTGCCTTTCAATCCAATCACCATTTCATCTAAAGACAACTCTTTGGAAGGATAAGATGCCTCCTGATATCATTTGAGGAGTTTCTGCAGAAACAGCTCAAGTTTTGCTTTACCCTTTGCGTCAACATCACTTACATGGAACGTTGTGTGATACAACACTAGGAACCTGTCCCTTGTAAACATCTGCCTGAACCAGGGAGTCTGTATGTAAGGATCTTGAAACCAATAATCACTCACTTTTAGTTTTTTTTTTTTAACAATACCAATTTCTATGATAACAGAAAAAAACTTGTTAAATTTCATGTAGTGTTACTGGATGCCAGCTGCGATAAATGGATTTTGTGGATGCTGTTGCAGCTTTTAATTGTCAGTGTTGATCAGCATAATCATATAACCATTGACTGACACATCAAGTTCTTCCAATATTTCCTGTGTTAAAAGGGCTTTGAGGCAAAAAAGTTCTGGTGAATCTTCTGGGACTGGTGAATCTTCTGGGACTGGTGAATCTTCTGGGACAATATCTGGATTCACACCAGGAGTCCCACCCTAAGGTGCAACAAAGCGAAATGCATTCTGAATTGAACCCGTATCTTCATTCTATCCAACCTCCTGTTTAATAATATTGTTGTTCTGAAGCTCAGCATTACCAGATTCAGTGATTCTCGATCTAAGCTGTGATCTAGATATGTCTTCTCTTTCCTTTTATAGGGCCTTTACCTTTCCCTTTTATCAATCCCCTTCCAATTCTACAACTAGATCCATCCAAGGTACACCCTTCCTTGATGATTTATCACTAAATTCACCTTCGTCAGAGTTATCAATGCTCAAAAACTCATCACTGCCATTTGCAATACATGACTGAATAAGCAACGATGCATGTTCAGCCAATAATCTTTGCATATGACCATTTCAATATGAAGCCATTCTCAGACAGAAAAAAAAATTTGGTTTACAATAATCAGCTGTACTTTATTCGATTAAAAACAAACACTGCTTCACTTATTACTTACTTAGTCGTTCCCCTTCTACCGTGAGGTGTAGAGGTTTGGAAGAGAGAGCGCCAGACCATTCTATCAGCTGTCTTCTTCCTCGCCTGGTTCCATTCTAGTCCTCGGTCCTTCAAAGATTGTCTAATGTTGTCCTCCCAGCGGACTCTGGGTCGTCCTGGAGGTCTGGATCCCTGGCTCTTTGTTTCCCATGCTTGTCGTGGTAGCCGATCTTCTCCCATTCTGCAGACATGGCCAAACCATCTTAGTTGGGACTGTTCTATTTGGGTCTGCAGCGGATGGGATTTTAGGCCTTGACGGATCGTCTGGTTGCGGACCATGTCTCTTCTTGTTACTTCAACCACTTTCCTCAGATACCTCATTTCTGAGGTTTGGATCTGGCTTTTGTGGGTTGTAGTCATTGCCCACGACTCGCATCCATATGTCAAGACTGGGACATAGGTGGAGCGGTATACAGCCATCTTCGTTTTCTTACCAACCTCTTTCTTGCTGAGGAATCCACGATTTATGGCCTGAAAAAGTCTCCCAGCCGCTGCTTTTCGAGTGGCCAACTCTTCTTTGATGCCTCCCTTTCGGTCTATAATAGCTCCGAGATATTTAAAGTGGTCGACCTGCTCCAGGACCTGTTCTCCCAACTTAATCTGATGTTTTTTTTCTTCTCGTGATATCACCATGGATTTTGTTTTAGAGCTGCTTATGACCATCCCTTTCTTCTCCAGCTCTTCCTTCCAGACTTGCAGGTTGGATTGGAGATGTGCCTCTGATTTAGCAATCAGGGCAACATCATCAGCAAATGCCAGCTCCGAAATATAGACCTGTCTCATCTTCCAGTACCCCACTGAATACTTTTTTGTTCTCTCCTTACATGCCTTGATGACATCGTCCATAAGGAGTATGAAGAGGTAAGGTGATAGGATATCACCTTGTCTTACACCAGTGGTGGTCCTGAACTCTTCTGACTTATGGTTTGCTGTCCTCACATAATTTCTGCAAGACTTGTAGAAGCTCTGTATAGCATGAATCAGAGGTGCTGGAATATTCTTCCTTGCCAAACAGTCCCAAAGTTTGCTCCAGGGGACCCTGTCAAACGCCTTTTCCAGATCTATGAAACAAAGATGGATCTCACTCTTATACTCAAGGGCCTTTTCACTCAGCTGTCTGAGTGTGAAGATTAGGTCTTGAGTACTTCGGTTTGCTCGGAATCCGCACTGGACCTCATCCAATTGTGGCTCAGCTAGGCGTCGGAGTCTCTGCTCTAGGATTCTAGAGTAGATTTTACCAGGGACACTGAGAAGGGATATGCCTCTATGGTTTCCACATTGTCGATTGTCACCCTTTTTGAAAATTGGTGTTATGATGGCAATCTCCCAATCCTTTGGTATGGTCTTGTTGCACCATGCTGCCTGTAGGACCTTTAAGAGTAATAGGTCGCCTGATGCTCCCATGTACTTAACCATTTCTGGTGTTATACCATCATGCCCTGCTGCTTTGCCCATCTTGATTTTCTCTAGTGCTGCCCTCAGTTCTTCCATCTTTATGTCATCTTCACCATCATTGGTTTCCTCTTCTGTGTCAGTGGTTATCATTTCTGATGCTTCATCATGCTCACCATCCAGGAGTTCTGAGAAATATTCTTTCCATCTTTCCATTACTTCCTTCGGGGCAGTAAGCAATTTGCCTTGCTTGTCCTTTATAAATTTGAGAGGGCATTGTTTTTCTCTCCTCATGTTCTTTAGGGTCTTATAGAACAATTTCTGGTTTTCTTGTGCATCTTTTTCTAGCTTTTCTCCAAATTCTTCCCAGGACTTCTGTTTTGCTGCTAGCACTTTGTTCTTTGCTTCTGTTCTGAGTGTCACATATTCTCTATATTTTTCCATTTGTCCTGTTGTGTTTTTAGCTCCTAAGTATTGTTTCCATGCCATTTTCTTCTCTCTTATTTTCTCTTTGACTTCCTCTGTCCACCAAGGTGTCCTCTTTCTCTGGTTCCCAAGTCGGACTTCACCGCATGCTTCTGCAGCAGCTGTCTTTATGATATCCTTGAATTTATTCCAGAGGGTTTCCAAGTCATCAGGTCGTTCTTCTGTGTTGCTCACTGCTGTAGCAATAAGCCCCTGATATCTGGTCTTAATTTCTGGCTCTCTCAGCTTGTAGGTCCTAATGCTCATTTCTCCTGCTCGTTTACTTGGTTTCTTGCGTGATGTTGGGCAGTTCCTAGGCTGAGCAACTCTTTCAGTTGTTCGTTTGATTGTTAGCAGGTAGTGATCACTTCCAATCTCTGGCCCCCTCCAGACTCTTGCATCTCGGACATATCTGAATGAGCTTCTCCGAACAATGGCATAGTCGATCACTGACTTCTCATTCTTGGTTGGTTCACATCTAGTGTATGCATGTATGCGCTTATGGGGGAACTTTGTGTTTGTAATGATCAGATTCTGCTCACTGCAGAATCTAAGGAGTCGCTTTCCATTGTCATTGAGAGTATCTTCTCCATATCTTCCGATAACTCCACCCCATCTAGCATGGTCATTTCCAACTCTGGCATTAAAATCTCCGAGCATAACTTCATCTAGGCAGTCATCCACTGTCCTTTGAAGCAGCTCGAAGAATTCCTCCTTGACCTCTGCTCTCTCATCCTCATTTGGCCCATACACTATGACCAGGTTGACTATGGTTTCTCCTTCTTTTAGTTTTACAACCATAATGCGCTCCGAGACAAAGTTCCATCCCTTGATACTATCTTTTTGAGGGCCACAAAGTTTAGCTCTTTCAGATATGGGTACACCACTGTAGAGCAACGTGTTGCCATCGAGATCCATGACTCCTTGTCCTTTTTTCTTCGTTTCCGTTATAGCCAGGATTTCTAGTTTTGCTTTCCTCATCTCTTCCACCAGCTCCTCTTCCTTCCCATTTATACTTCTTGTGTTCCAAGTTCCATAAGTCGTAGTCCGTAGTCCGTTCCAGTTCGTCGCCTTTAGAATCAGTCCGGTTTTCTCTCTTGTAGTTCGCGTAGACAAAGCTTCACACAAACATGAATATTCCAGTATTTTTTGTTTCAGCTTCATTATAGAAGCGTGCTACGACTGGTCACTTGTAGTGGCCACGAAGATATCCAGCACAACCTGTCGGCCACTTCAGATGGCCTGCCGGATATTAAGAGTTCATGTACATCACCCGTGGTGCATGCACTTATTAAAACATACCTGCTAACCTTTACCTTAACCCTGTTTCAAGCTAGATGTACGTTAAATATGAACAACAGAAAATTCAGACTTTTTCAGCAAGCTCTGCAAATCCATATAAAGTCATCACAGATCTGCTTCCATTCAACCAGACTTACTTCTCTTTCACTTTCTGTATTCATAATAATCTGCAATGAAACTGCATATGTTTTAATCACTCTTAGCAATACCACTGATGTATTGATAGCCATTTGGGAGAGATAACCAGCGTTGTCTAAAATTTGACATTTCAACCCTAATTTTTCCTTTGAATGCTTGTGGCAATAAATTAAATGTCTGAGATTATTTGAAATTTTCTCACTACAATCTGCATCCTCATATTGTACACATGTTAGATTTTTGCATAGCAGGTTGAGAGATTGAATCACAGTTGAGGAGGACACACTTTCAATTTTTTCGAAATGGTTTATCAATACGTGATATGAAGCCGATGTTGGTTTTGCCAGCGTGTTTGGGGAAACTACAAACTCTCAGTAAAGACCAAAGCTACGATATATAATGCCTGCGTCACCAGCATGCTTCTCTATGGCAGCAAAACATGAACAACTTATGCTAAGTTAGAAAAAAGGCTCAGTACCTTCCATCTACAGTGTCCACGTCACATCATTGGCATTTTGTGGAAGGACAAAGTGACTATTGTCGCGGTGCTGTCACTTGCTGGCCTTCAAAGCCAATGACACTGCAGAAGTTTTATAGCCTTTCATGACATCTCACAGCTTTGAGGCCATACTAACAACTCTGTAGAAACATTTAATGACACTTTCAAAACACAAAAACAACTGGTACAGCCTATGGAAATAAAAGCATACCATATATGAAAAAAAAGGAAAATATAGCTCAAAGCTTGGAGACATGACCCTACAGTCCTAGAGTGTGCATCTAAGCAGTGTCCATCTGTCAACTTTATCAGTGCATAACTCAGCTCACGGTTTAGTCAAGATAATACAATGTTGAAAATGGCAGAGTAAAGTTCAGCCTTAATTCTGATTGACTACAGTTTCAATACAATTAGATTGTTAGTTTGTGCAAGGCAAACTATTAAAGGGGGTGTGTGAAATCTATTACCATTCCTTTGTATTCTTATTGATGCTCGCTACAGTTGGTTTCGGTCCATAGGTCTCGCATTTTTTGTGGTCATGTGGCAGCCAGTACATGCTGGTAAGTGCCAATGGGTTAGTGGTAGAAGGATGGCACTGTACAAATCTGTCTCTTCTAGCTACTGCTGCTTATAGAAGTTAGGCCTTTTTGTGTGATGAGCTGCCGCTCGATATAACTCGTTCGAATGGCAATTTACAGGCCCGTGATCTGGTGGTGTACTCTCTGGACTCCAGGTTCTAGGGTAAGGCTGATGGTAATAGTGGTTGTGTTAACTATACTTCGTACCAACTTGACAGGCAGCGAAGTACTCAAGACCTAATCTTCACACTCAGACAGCTGAGTGAAAAGGCTCTTGAGTATAAGAGTGAGATCCATCTTTGTTTCATAGATCTGGAAAAGGTGTTTGACAGGGTCCCCTGGAGTAAACTTTGGGACTGTTTGGCAAGGAAGAACATTCCAGCACCTCTGATTCATGCTATTCATAGCTTCTACAAGTCTTGCAGAAATTATGTGAGGACAGCAAACCATAAGTCAGGACCACCACTGGTGTAAGACAAGGTGATATCATGTCACCATATCTTTTGGTCGATGTCATCAAGGCATGTAAGGAGAGAACAAGAAAGTATTCAGTGGGGTACTGGAAGATGAGACAGGTCTGTATTTCAGAGCTGGCATTTGCTGATGATGTTGCCCTGATTGCTAAATCAGAGGCACATCTCCAATTCAACCTGCAAGTCTGGATGGAAGAGCTGGAGAAGAGAGGGATGGTCATAAGCAGCTCTAAAACAAAAACTATGGTGATATCACGAGAAGAAAGAAGGCATCAGATTAAGCTGGGAGAACAGGTCTTGGAGCAGGTCGACCACTTTAAATACCTCGGAGCTATTATAGACCGGAAGGGAGGCATCAAAGAAGAGTTGGCAACTCGAAAAGCAGCAGCTGGGAGACTTTTTCAGGCCATAAATCGAGGATTCCTCGGCAAAAGAGAAGTTGGTAAGAAAACGAAGATGGCTATATACCGCTCCACCAATGTCCCAGTCTTGACGTATGGATGGACTTTTTTAAGGCCATAAATCGAGGATTCCTCAGCAAAAGAGAAGTTGGTAAGAAAACGAAGATGGCTGTATACCGCTCCACCAATGTCACAGTCTTGACGTAAGGATGCGAGTCATGGGCAATGACTACAACCCACAAAAGCCAGATCCAGACCTCAGAAATGAGGTATTTGAGGAAGGTGGTTGAAGTAACAAGAAGAGACATGGTCCGTAACCAGATGACACGCCAAGGCCTAAAATCCCACCCCTGCAGACCCAAGTAGAACAGTCCCAACTAAGATGGTTTGGCCATGTCTGCAGAATGGGAGAAGATCGGCTACCACGACAAGCATGGAAAACTAAGATCCAGGGATCCAGACCTCCAGGACAACCCAGAGTCCGCTGGGAGGACAACATTAGACAATCTTTGAAGGACCGAGGACTAGAATGGAACCAGGCCAGGAGGAAGACAGCCGATAGGATAGTCTGGCGCTCTCTTATCCAAACCTCTACACCTCACAGTAGAAGGGGAACGACCAAGTAAGTAAGTAAGAAGATAAGGCACCAAGGAACCCACTAACACTAAATAAAGCCAAGAGACGAAATATCGAAGAAGATTTTCCTAGAAGAAGTACCCAATGATGGACACCTAAACCTAAATGATAGACTAACACGACCACAAAAGAATAGTCTCACTACACTACAAGAACAGGATGTGAAGAAATATGAATAAGATGGATAGACCGAGAAAAGAAAATGAAGAAAAGAAATACAACAAGATACAAAAATCAATTACAATACAAAAATACAACTACACATTAGACTTATCTTGAGAACCACTGCTGGCCACACCGATGCAGATCCAACGTAGCTCCTCTGACACAGATGATGAACGATGAAGGATCACTAACAGAACAATCACATATGTATACAGTTCCAACACATGTGTGACTCAGCACAGTCTAACATCCGGAGGGAAAACCACTACGTGGTTAATTATATCCACTGCAACAGGAAATAAACAGTCCTGGTGCTGAAATCTTCGACGCTAGCAAATACGTGCCAGATAAACAGAGACAAAGTCCGTCGGCACAATGTCGTATACGGTGCACATAACCAGTTAATGGCAACCAGACACTATAGTCCAAGCAGCAGCTACGAGCTCCTATCTTCGAAGCAACAGATTACAGTCACATCCGTAGGTCAGCAGCCCTCAGGAACCAACTTCCCAGCAGTACTGAAAGGCAGGACATGATCAAGGCACGGATACTCCCCCGGTCACAACATCAGCTGGTACATCACATCAGCAAGGCAGGACAACCGAGCTTAGCAGGTACACACTGCAGTTTACTAAAGGTAACGAGTACTGCAGGTAGGCAACGTAAGTCTCAGCAGGTAAAAATTGCAATACACTGAAGATAGCCAGTACTGCACGTCGGAGACGTAACGTCTTAGCAGGTAGGCACTGCAGTTCAATTGAAGATACCAAGTACGGCAAGTAGGTGATGTACCATCTCAACAGGTAGGCACTGCAGTTCACTGAAGATGACAAGTACTGCACCTAACGTAGTGGCAACCACATCAACAGGGCATCATCACAAACTCTCAGTTGAGCGCTGATTCCCCTTGGCGCTCAAAAAACCCTTGGCGCCCGAATTTCCCGCTGGTCACATGACCCAGTCGTTCGGTTATTTTCGCCAGCCTGTTCGGCCATTCCAGAACGGGTTGCTTTGCCTATGAACAAGCAGCTAATGTACAGCCCAAAATAGCGCAGTGACAATGACTTTTGTTCAAATCCCGTGCTCCTTGGGGAGCTCAAGGGGTAGTTAGTGAAAAATATTGTTTCCGATTAGCAGAGTAGTTAGAGTGCTTTCCTCTCACAGCAGAGTTTCCAGGCTCAATACAGAGTAGCATCATGCTTCAGTCTACCCAGCTTTAATATGGGCACCTGGCTGTGCAAGGAATGGGACTGGTGACCCCCACCTCATAAAGCTGTAACTAGTATAGTGAAGTCTCTAACACTTCACTCACTACAGCAGTGTCTGTTATGGATTTATATGTTTTTTTTTAATTCTATAAGATGTGCATTAGCCTGTGCATTCAATGTTTTGTCTGTATACTGCATCTGTCATTTCTCTAACCATTTCTTGTTTGTTCAGTGAGTATGATAATAGTTTATTCTGGAAATGCATAAGATGACATCACCGACACACAGTTTACACACACACACATTCGCAAGTATGCTCACACACACTGTGTTCAAGGAAAATGGAGGTCACCAAAGTTTTTAGTCTGGCTAGTGCTTTAAGGCTTAAAATGTCATGCCTTGCTGACATACAGTGACTGTATAGCAGTAACGAACATGTAAAAGGATCCCGTTACACGCCTATTGAGGCATATTGGGAATACGGTGTTAGGCCCGTATTTTCTTGACCATCGGCACACTACGGGTGATGTGGTCAGCATCATGCCGGCCGCCTTAACCTTCCCAGAGTTGTTCTGGTACCCAAAATTAATGAGGCTGGGTCGACCCCCGAGCCGTTTGCGGTCTAAAAAATCCCACCTCAACTGGGGATCGAACCATGTACCACAGAGCTAGGAAGCCAGTGCACTAACCACTGTGCTACCACAGCTCCCAACAAACATGTAACCCACCAAATTATAAGGGGAAATAATTATTATGTTGTTCTCTTTCTGCTGCATGTTCTGATGACGGCACGAAATCTCCTGTCATTTCATTCTTTTCTATTCAATTTCAGCTTCATAGGACCTTTGTCGTCAAACTTATCATAACTTAAGGTCAATGGTCAAAGCAATATTTTTAAAAATTGAAAGGCCTGTTTGCTGTTTTAATGGGTGTTCAATGTAGCTTTCATGGTGCAGTGCATGCCATTTTCGTAATTTACCAGAATTGCGCCATGAAATGATTGCAAGGCATGAATGTTCATTTAATGGGTGTTCGATTTAGCTGGCCCATTGCAGTGCATGTCTTTTCCATATTTCCCTGAAGAACTGGTAGGATTTTCATCGTTGGTGGCAGTCGTTTCATCGTGGCAGTAAAACATTATTGTAGAGGGGATGACACAAAATTTTACTCGCTTGAGAATATTTGCAGTATTTGTAGCCAATAGATATCTGGTAGCAAAGGCTGAGAAACTTTGCTTAATGTCTAGAAAATACTATTTTCACAACAAATCAATCAAGATAAATACAGTAAATCGTTACTGAAAAACTGAAAAATAAGTAATCTAATGGGGGCTACTTAAGCGTTGTCCTCTTATTCCATAGAGGATGAAAAGGGGCATTTTTATTCATAAATGTCTTTGTTATATGTTGTACATGGTTATACAATTAATTAAAAAGAGAATTTGAGCGTACATTTGTTGTTATTAACCCAGTAATTCGTACATTCTTCATCAATCTACACCAGTGTTTCTGAACCTTTTAGAGATCCCGCACCCCTTTACAGCATTTTAAAAAGCCTTGCACCCCTTTTAAAGCATCTTAATAAGGCTCGCACCCCTTTTAAAGCATCTTAAGAAGTCTCACAATCCTTTATCGTGTAACTCGCAAAACATGCCAGAAATGCTTAAAAGTTTAATGGTTTATTTTGAGAAAATGTTATTTACTGAATTTGACTAAGGTTCTTTATTTAATTCACATTGTCAGTGTTCTATTTTGTACAAAAGCATTTGAGTTCTGTGTATTATATATTGTTTTTGATTATTCGCGTTCTAAAATATCTGGCATGTCTCGCACCTCTGAAGGTGAGTCTCGCACCCCCAGAGGGTGCATGCATCCCTGGTTAAGAAGCACTGTTCTTCACTGTACTTCGTAGAGTGATGCGGCTTTACTATGTATTGCTTGACTGTTTTTGTGAAATGGATGTCATGCATATTTCCAGATATATCTTATAATATGGAAGTAATGAAACAGTGATAATTGTTATTGTTTGAAGGGAAAAGTGGTAATTCTTTTTATTGTAACTTCCCGTAATGAAATGAATGAAAGTGAAACCTGGTCTGTGCATACTTGTGTATGGAGAATCACTTATTGTGGATGGAGAATCACATGTACAGTAATATGATTCATTCATTGTTAGTAGTTCATTTGTTGTTGGTCAACAATGAAAGACAGAAAGAAACTGGTTCTGTCTAGTGCAAACTCACCCTAGGTGGCATTTGTTCAGTAGGTCACAGCCTTGACATAGCCTGCCATAATAAATTTTTAAACTCTGTCATTACCAATAAAAACTAACCATTAATTCATTAAAAAAATCAAAGGCAGATTTAGTCTTTCAGTCCTTACTTCTTGCACTTGTATGAAGTTTTATATGGCTCGTGTAGTTTTAGACAAATAACAATTAAAAGGAAAGCATTCAAGTATCCTTTTTGTTTCTTTTTTAGATGACCTCAAGGACAGCTTTGAAATATCAGCAAAGATTGACTAGACATTGTTGACCAACAACGATCATCGGTTGCTTACACTGATAAAACGTTGTACAGGACACACATCAGTGGGAATGCACAGGTCTTGAAGCCTTTATTTTTTTCTTCCTTGTTGTAAGATGTGAAGTTGGAATGGAAATAACGTGGAAGTGAATAGAGTTCAGCAGTTGATACATCATAAATGTTGTAGATTAGTTCTGTGCCTAGTTATTGCAAAGTGTATAGGTATGAAATCTATAATCTGGCTGTGTTCCATCCCACGAGTGTATTTTTCTATAGGGCTTATCATTCTGTCTCTAGGCATTCTGTTATGTGCACTGTTGTTCTGTTCATTGTTGTCACTGTCTTTGTATGAATTATCTGTCATCACACATATCATCTTAATTTACACGCTTTGGAGCAGTGGTTAGTTCACTGGCTTCCTAGCTTGGTGGTGCATGGTTCGCTCTCAGTTGAGCTGGGATTTTTGAGATTGTAAACGGCTCCGAAGTTGACCCAGTCTCATGAATTGGGTACCAGAGCAACTTTGGGAAGGTTAAGGTGGCCTGCGTGATGCCGACCATATCACCCCTAGAGAGCTGATGGTCAAGAAAATACGGGCCTAACACTATATTCCCAATATGCCTCAATGGGCGTGTAACGGGATCCTTTACCTTATTTTCTACACGCTTTAGATTTCCTACTTTATACTAAGTGACACAGGCTTTTATTTAGCACCTACTATATATACATATCCAGGAATATATATATACACACTTTTATTTAGAACTTACTGTATACAGACATATCCAGGAACATTATATATATAAAGATAAGTTCTATATCTCCAGCATAGACGTGAGAAAATTCACGGTACAAGCTTCAGGGTGTCAAATAAATAATTTCAAAGAAAGTGAAAATGTAGGCTGGAAAAACAAGGAGGCAGTCTGATAGTTAATTACAGTGATGCCACAGCTGGGTATTTCTTACTAGATCTGGGTTTTTGGGCTTCCGTCTGGGTATCTGGGTAATTTTTTTCAAAATCTGCATTAATCTGGGTATATTTGACAATTGGCATTTACAATGTATGTATATTCTGTGCACTGAGCATTATACATTATATTTATATTATAATTAAATGCCAAACATTATGTGCTATCTATTTTTTATTCCACTTAAATTTAATTCTTGTTTTTAACCACATCAGTGACATTGTTTTTTGACTCGTTTACATCAGCTATCTATTTCCTGTTATTCTGTTAATGGATGTCATCTGCAATACTCAGTCATTTTTGCGATGTGTTATAAAGTCTTCTTTTTACATTTTAGACTTAAGCAGATAAACAGCATATTGTTTTTTGTTTTTGTTTTTTTGTTATTATAAGATTATAAAATGAGCGATGATGAAGGTACGCTAGGTAGTTGGGGTAGCATGATGACACACACGCCACAGCGTAAAAATGTGAAGCCATGGTATCAGCAGGCTTTTTGTGCGGAATGGCTAACAGACAGCGAACTGAAAGATTGGATAAAGCCGGACTCTGGTAATCGCTATGCTGCGATTTGTACGGTCTGTTCCTGTACATTAACTAATGCCAACAAAACAGCTTTATTGACACATAAAAGCACACAGAAGCACATGAAAAACTTCGAAGCCAAAAGCAAAACTCTGAACATTAACAAGTTTTTCATCAAACCAAAAGAGCCCTGTCTCCAAGACAAAATTGCTAAAGCGGAGATAGTGTTGTCGGCTTTCATGGCAGAAAATAATACTCCGTTTTCGCAAGCTGATCATTTGATTGAATGTTGCAAGCAGATGTTTCCAGACAGCACAATTGCTCAAAAAATGTCACTGAAGCGCACCAAGGCTGCCTATGTGATGCAGTACGGCATTGCTCATTTTGAGCGGCTTGAAGTTATAAACATTTGCAGAAATCAGAAATTTTCTATACTCGTTGATGAGAGTACTAATATTTCTACGAACCAGATGTTGGCAGTCGTTGTGCGATTCTGTGACACAAAAACAAGAAAAGTAGTTGATTCACGGTTAGACCTCATTGAGGTGAAGGATGGGACTGGTCTTGGCATGTTTACATCTGTTAAGAAATTGTTGAGCACGCATGCAATCCCGCTTAGTAACGTCATTGGTTTTGCTGCAGACAACTGTGCCACTATGATGAGGAATGCAAGTGGTTTACAGGCACAGCTGAAGAAAGAGATTCCACATGTCTTTGTTCTTGGCTATGTTTGTCATTCATTTGCACTTTGTGCAACTGCTGCCGAACTCCGCCTATGCTGGTCCCAAGCCCGGATGAAAAAGGAGGAGGGCGGCCTGCATGGAGGCCGTAAGGAGGCAACCCCTCCACCATGCAAAGGCACAACAGGCCAATCACCTGTTTGCTTTAAACTATTATTACACGAAATATAAGAGAGAAAACCGGACTGATTCTAAAGGCGACGAACTGGAACGGACTACGGACTACGACATGGAATTTGGAACACAAGAAGTATCTTTGAAGGACCGAGGACTAGAATGGAACCAGGCCAGGAGGAAGACAGCCGATAGGATAGTCTGGCGCTCTCTCTTCCAAACCTCTACGCCTCACGGTAGAAGGGGAACGACTAAGTAAGTAAGTAAGCAAATGCTGCCAGCAACCACCTACCGTCTTGGCTTGAAATTTTCTTAAAAAATGTCTGCTTCTATTTGTCACGTAGTAGTAAAAGAAATCTCCAGTTCCAGTTAATACAAGATGTAGTTCAGGCCCAGAAACATAAATTGTTGAAGCTGTGTGAAACACGCTGGCTGTCCCATGAAGCAGTCATTGAGAGGATCCTTGAGCAATGGGATGCTCTGCACTTGTATTTCCAATCCGAAGCTTCAGTGTACAAAGTCGACGGTGCGGGGCAAATCCTGCAGACGATGAACACTGTTGGCACGAAGCACATGCTTCTATTTGTCGGCTACATACTGGATAAGGTTAACGTCATGAACATGGAATTCCAGTCCGAGAACTTCCGCCTTCACAAAGTGTACACGAGTGTAACAAGAGAGTATCGTTTTCTTCTCTGTGTGTTTATTAGGCAGGAAGTATTGCAGCATGAGCATCGCACTCATTCCGACATTGATCCTTCGGATGTACAGGTGCACAAGAAACTGAATTACATTGAGCTGGGTGGACGATGTGAAGCGCAGTTAATGCGACAACTGTTATGAGATAAAGAAGTCCAGTTTCGCAAGGATGCATTGGCATGCCTGATTGAACTTTGTACTCAAATACGACGCAGGTTCCCACTTGGACAAAACAGTGTTCTGGCGCAAATGCAGCTGTTGGATCCAAAGCAAGCTCTCGAGATCAACAAACCTTCTGTCATTCCATTAGCAGCGCAGTTCCCAACAGTTGTTTCAGAAGAGAGCCTTGATCGTCTGTCTGATCAATGGCGAGAACTGGCATCGTACCGAAAAGATCTTGGACATCTAGTGGATGAGGATCCGCCCGCATTCTGGCTGGGACTGCAACAAGTAACAGATGCTAATAACCAGAAGAAATTTGATGTTTTGGCTGACCTCATGTGCACGCTTATGGCACTACCTCACTCCTCAGCATGCGTCGAAAGAGTGTTTTCGAAGGTTAACTTAGTTAAAACTAAACAAACCAACAAGCTTTTGTGTGAAACAGTTTCCAATCGAATACTAGCCAAGCAAGCAGTTGCCAAAGATGGAGTTTGTCATAAGTTTAATCCTAGTAAAAGCGTGGTTGAAGATGTGCGTGAAGGACGTTGTCGGCAGAGATATGCAAAGATTTTGGAACTTCACAATCAAGATTCCACATTGTCAATTCATGCATATGATCTTGACGAAGGAGAAGTTGTCGACATGGTTGCCGAGTCTCTGACAAGTGACATTTTTCAACAGTAACAAGTTACAACTAACATGTTATATTTAATTTGAGGAACATTTTATTAATGTAACTAATGTACGTATACTACTGTTAAAATATCTCATTTTCAAGAGTTCATATATTGGGGTGTTATTAAAATCATTTTTATTTAATTGTGAATTTTTGGTAATTAAAAAAAAAAAAAAAATGAAATACATAAAAATTGGTAGCACACAGATTATTTGTGCTAAAGATGCACATAAAAGATTATGTAAGCATCATCTATCCCGTGTATTTGAGGCATAAAATAATCTGGGTATTTCTGGGTTTTTTTTAGAAGAACATCTGGGTTTATCTCTAGAACTTGGCAACGCTGGTTAATTAGCATTAATAAAGATTTATTTAACCTGGAACATTTTAAGTTTAGTGGAATGTTTTGGAATTTAGAGCAACTGGTTAGGAGATCCTAAACCTGTACATACAGGTAATGGTAACATGTTGAATTATAGTTCTAAATGAAAAATGGAGAGTCTTAGATGAAAAAAAAAAACCATAAAACATGTGCAGGAAGTTGTTGGCTGGACAGTTTATTAATAGATTTGATAGTCATGGACAGAAAGAATTGGTAAGAACAAAGGGAACAGACAAATGGTCATATTTGCAAAATATAATCTTTTAACACTAAAAAAGAAAAAAGTAAGATGAATTACAGAAGAAGAAAATGTAATATTTTGAACATGTGTAAAACGAATGGTGAAAAGGCCTGTATGTTAGAGAAGCCCAAAAGCAGAACAAAGAACAGTAACACTGTATCCCACCATACATGTTGTGGAAGGCGACTTTGTAGGGTTTGGCATGCAACCAGCTACGCAGTTCTGTAAGAAACAGCTGCGGAAACTTCAATCAGAATCATGAATAAATCATCCAAAGTAAGTAATTCAACAGAACTGTCCAGGTCAGAAGGAGGCCCTGCACCATTGAGGTTCATGATGCAGCACAAAGTAATCTAAAAAGAGTCATGACTGCTAACTATCATCTTTTCTTCTAGGTCTGTAGGAGAACCTCCAGATCAGGTACCTGGAATTTTCAAATATTAAATGAACATGGCCCACAGGTGGCCATAGAAATAAAAATCTATCAAACTGACATATGTGCAAATCCAGATGAAAAGGAATGGAAAAGAATCTGAACATGTGAGAAATAGTACTGTCTTCTGGACATGGGGAAGTAAATGCATATTATAATGAAGGTGTGACATTAACAATGTCAAAAGACGTACAGAAGACGCACTAGGACTAATGTCAGCAACATTTAGCACTGCACAAGGAAGATAAAGATGAATATTGTCCAGTATTATGCACCAAAAACTAGATTGATCATATATTCTTAAACAAAAAGCATAAACCATTATGTGATGCATGTGTATGTAAAGAAGCAGATGTGACATCAGATTACCATCTTCTGTTAGCCAAAATAAAACTAAAACTGAAGATATGTGGCAACACGTAGCTATCAGCAACACTTTAATTTTGGATTTCCTAGAAACCAAGTAACAACAGAAAAGTTTACTATCACAATATCAAATAAGTACAAGTTGCTTCAGTAACGTGAAGAGGAAGCGAACACTAAAGACCACTGGCAGCAGATAAAACGTGTAATGAGGCATGTGGAGAAAAATCGAACTTAAATCACAGATAACAATAACAACCAAAAGCATGTTAGGAGAAAGGGAAAACAAGAAAGCAGATTTAAACAGAAGCAAGATCAGGAGTTTCAGCACCAAGCTGCTGAATTATATAAAAAAGTGAGCAAAGAAGTAGGAAGAAGCATCAGACGAGGAAAAAAGGAAATTTATTGACTAGCTGGCAAGAGAATGAGAGATTTGTACAACAATACACATAAGTAACGTGGAAGTGTAAACAACCAAATGGCAGCATCAAGGACAACTGCTTAGCAGCATAAAGGTGCAGATGAAGAATTAGAAGGAACAACATGAGGAACTTCTAAATAAGCCAGCTCTACTAAATTCACCAGATATCCAACCAGCAGAAAAAGGATCACTATTTAACAGTGAAAAACCAAGAGATAGGAAAGCTACTGGCTTTGATGGATTCCAGTAGAGGCTATCAAAGCAAACATTGACACTTCTAGAGAGATACTAAATCTGGAAGTGAGAAGAAATACCAGCAGACTAGTAGGAAGAATATCTGGTCAAGTGAAGGGGGATATGCAAGAGTGCACAACTTACAGAAGAATTGCCAGGAAAAGTATTAATTAAACCAGATCATCCTTGAGAGATGAAAAGTAGCCATAGATAGAAAAATGAAAGAAGAGCAAGTAGGTTTTTGACAAAACAGATTCTGTGCAGGCTGGATAGCCACACTTCGCATAATAGTAAAACAGAGGTTGGAACTGAATTCACCACTTTACATTGGATTTGTAGACCAGAAAAAGTCGTTAAACAGTTTAGACAAAGAATCACAGTTGAATCTAATGAGGTACTATAGAACTTCCCATAAGTTCATTAACCTAGTAAGGAAGACATGACATGCAGAATTCTTCATGAAGGTCAGTTTACAGAACCTTTCAAGGTTTGAGATAAGAATTGGAGTGTGGCAGGGATTCACCTTTTCTCTTCCAGCTGGCTGTAGATTGGACTATGAAAATAACATCTTCCAACATAAATGGAATTTAGTAGACTCTGACAAAACAGCTTAACAGTCTTGTTTTGCCAGTGGCCTTTTCAGTAATTGAAACCAGGTGCAAGATGAAATAAAAATACTTAGGATGAGATATCACCGCAGGTGGTCTGAAAATCCCAGAAAACTGACAAAGATTGTAAAATAAATGTGCAGGATTAAAGCCAGATTGCACTTGGAGAAATGCCCCTTCTAAATTTGGTCTCGTATCCTGGCAGCAACACAGAGTGACCTCAAAATAAGAATATGGAAGGCAAGAGGAACTTTCCTTGCACCTGGAAATGTATGGAAATTAACAGATACCTAATTCAACACACAAATTAGAATTTTCAACTCAGATGTCAAAGCAGTCTGGCTACAAAAAATAAAGAACAACAAAAACAACAACCAGCAAGTTAAGACTTTCATAAATGGGTGGTTGGCAGAGCTTAGAAGGATGAAAATTGGATAAAAGAACCACTGACAGAATGGGTACCAGTGGAAATAAGAGATGATGAAAAGATGTTGGCATTAATAGGACAGAGTTAGGGAATCTGCTGCTAGCATTACAAGGAAATTCTAATTTTGAAATCCTCATGGTAAAAGAAATAAACAGATCTAAAAAGACATGGTGAATGATTAAAACTAAGTAAATATGTATTTATATATATATATACTACTGGACAAAAGTTAAGGGCCACCATTCAGTTTAGACAAGGTTTATATAATTCATTGGCAAACTGTAAAGACAAGTGAAAATGTCATTAAAACTGAGCTCAGAGAAATGTGTATACATTTCTGTGTGCACTAGGTTAATTTTTTTTAAATGTCCAAAAACTGGGTCACTTTAACCCGCACGTGAAAATTGCCATTGTTGTTGCAAAAACTCGTGGTTTTTGCAACACGCCCCACTAGTTCAAAAGTGAAAAAGTGAGTTGAATTTGAATGCATGTGGAAAATGATCATCGGTAAAGAGTGTTCACCGTTGGTATGCAATAAATCAGTATGACAAGTGGTCGAAATGATCACTGCATTAGCCATGCCACCAAGGAGAAGTCTCAGCACTGTAGACCGTGGTCAAGCCATGGCATGGATTCAGGATGGTCAATCTGTTCGTCATGTTGCAAGACGTTTAGCAGTGTCCCACTCTACAATTCAGAGACTTCTTGAGAGATTTCAAGCTACCGGCCATTTAGAAAATCGACCCTGCTCACGAAGAATTATATAAATCTTGTCTAAACTTAATGGCGGCCCTTAACTTTTGTCCAGTAGTAGTCTATATATTTTCCCATTTACTAGTTATGACTGCTCAACATTTTTTTTTCCATTTTTTTTCCTCAGACTGCGGCACTGGAGCCTATGCAAGTGGATGTTGTGGAGGAGAATCAGAATGTTGAGGAAGAGCAACACTTTGTTGTGGAAAATGCTTCCTTGGTAAGTTGTGATACTATGACAACATAGCTTGAAATCCATGTGCTTAGTCATCATAGCTCAAGGTTATTGTTATTTTCAAGAGTGAGGCTGTGTTTCCTTGTAGACTTCATTAGATTTTATTTGTAAGCTGAATTGCATTATTGCAACAACAACAACAAAATTTAGGACACTGTGAAAACTTATACTGTTTTATTCCTTACATTTGCTCCGTAAGGACCTATGAAAACTTAACAAAATTCATTTATTACATTTGCTCCTTAGGACCTAGATCATTATGCAGTGCAGTACACAGGTCTGGCGAGGCTTAATCGTCTACTCTTTATTGCTGAGCATTGCAGCTCTCTAAAGTTAGAAGCTCTAAGGATGGCCTTGAACTACGCTATGAAAACAACGTTCAATACAAGCCTCTACCAGCTGATTCATCACAAGCTTGTGGCTGCAACTTCAGGGTATGATGTTTCAAGATAGCCTGCATATGTGTGTGCGTGTGTTTTGTTTGTTTCTCTTGCTAACACTATTTAACTTCTGGCATATTGGCATGATTTGTGATTTTAATTAACATTAAAAGTTAATAATTGTGTAAGAATGGTAATAATAGCCGGCAAAATACAGCCAGTAATAACACACAGCTGGGAAACTAAGGTCTACAAGTTGGCTGCGAATACCAGCATTTTTTACATCCATAGTTAATTATGAAAACTGAAGTTCAGTAAAAGTCCAAAAATCCGGATCCCAGAAATCCGGACAACCCGAGAATCTGGACTATTTGAAAACTCAAACTTTTTAAAATTTCCGGGCTTTTGTGTGTGGGAGCGCGCACGCTAGTGCTACAGAAGAATCTGTTGAAGAAGACGACAAAGTTGAAAAAGAAAAGATATCTTGGGCTACTGCAGAAAAGTGCATTGAAACAGTTATTAAATTCATGGAACAGAACCATAGCTTTAGTCTTCAAGACGTCATGCATGTACACATGGTGCACAACAATCTTATCACAGAAATTACAAAGTCTTAAGGTGATATACAAATGTATTTAAGGGAAACAATAGAAGCATCTGCCAATTAAACTAGAGTTCCATCTACACGCAGTGCAGCAGACGCAACGGAAGTCTTGGAAATGAACGAATAAATATACTAATTTTGATAAATGAAGCATTCTGTATTTGTTAACTCTTAGTATACGAGCGGCCTTTTAGAAAGGCCGATGATCGATCTGCACTAAATAATTTATTTATAAAGATAACATAAAGTGTTATATATCAAAATGTGAAGAAATGAAACCGCTATATCATGCATGTAACTAAATTGTTCAGTGGTTTTAAACATGCATTCACCTATACATTTTCGCTGTTGAAGAGGATCGATCATCAGCCTTTCTAAGAGGCCGCTCGTATACTAAGAGTTAATGAATAAACCAACAAAATTTGCCTGTTCATCTCTTCTTTATTCTTACTTAAATTTGAGTTTTATTGTTTCACAACAAACTGCTTATTTACTTAACTTGCTCAAGAAAATGTTTAAACCATACACTTTCAGAGCCAGAACGGGATCTAACAGCAGCACCAACAACCTTCCTGATATTGCCCCAGTCAGTGCCATGGATACACAGTGGGTAGAGGTGACCTCGAAAAAGGCTGCCCTCAAGCTAGAGAAGCTGGACACAGATTTAAAAAACTATAAGAGCAACAGCATCAAGGAGAGCATCAGGTTAGCATGAGGATGTCTTCTGTTTGTTGTCATAAAAAAAAAGGTAGTCTCAGCAGATAACTGCTGTGTAAGAGACTTCACTGTACAGGCATACCTCGTTTTATTGCGCTTCGCTTTATTGCGCTTCGCAGGTATTGCGCTGCTTTTTTCAAATTATTCATGTTTATTTATTAGAATGTGCCTTCTTCTTTCGATAGATTTTGGCAAAAAGATTACGATTCGCTGAACACTCAGATGATAAAGATCATCATTTCTTTTTATCAATAAAGTATTTTTAATTTTACAGAACATTGTTTTTTTTTTTTTTTAGACCTAACGCTATTTGCGCACTTAATTGACATAATGTAAACATGATTTTAGGCTTTTATATGCACTGGGAAGCCAAAAAAATGGGTGTGACCCTCTTTATTGTGAAATTCGCTTTATTGCGGTGGTCTGGAACCGAACCCGCAATAACTCCGAGGTATGCCTGTACTTGAACATCAATCTAAAGAAGACAGAGGTCATGGCACTCAATGTGAGCAACCCCGAGCCCATAACAGTAAGGAATCAACAACTGGAACAGACAGACACCTTCACATACATAGGATGCATAGTAACACCAGATGGCGGAGCCAGCAAAGACATCAACAACAGAATGAACAAAGCAAGAACAGCCTTTTATAGTCTAAACAACATCTGGAAGTCCTCTCAGTACAGCACAAGCACAAAATTAAGATTATATCAGAGCTGTGTACTTTCTGAGCTTCTCTATGGTGCGGAATGCTGAAGAGTAACAGAGAAGGAAATGTAGAAATTGTCCTCTTTTCACACAACCTACCTAAGAAAAATTCTCCGAATCTTTTGGCCGAGTACCATCGCCAACCAAGATCTGCTTACTTGGAGCAAGCAAGAGGACATGCACACCATCATAGCTGGCAGACGCTGGAGTTGGGTTGGCCATGTCCTCAGAAGAGACCCCGATGCCATCACAAGAACAGCTATGCTATGGACCCCTGAAGGAAAACGAAAGAGAGGCCTACCAAAAACAACTTGGCGGAGGACTGTGTAGGCTGAGTTGCAAAGAACGAACCAGAGTTGGGGCACTGTACGAAGGATGGCCACCGACCGAGCAAAGTGGAATCAATTTGTTGCTGCCCAACAAGACGCCACCAGGCGTGATGGCCACTGACTGCTTTGACGGTCGCGGCTAAGGATTAAAGAAGAAGATGCCTGTACTAGGTTCAGCATATAGAAGTGGGGTTACCAGTCCCTTTCCTCACTGCCTTTGCCTTCCTTAACTCGAGCAGAGTCTGGTACCCAAATGCTCAGTGATAAAAGGTCTGATTATAAAAAGGTGCAGAAGATGGACAAATCTCTCTAGTGATAATTGTGTCTGAAAGGACAGTCAAGCTGGGTAAACTGGAGCGTGAAGCCACCCTGTTTCGAACCTTGTACTTATGCCGTGAGAGACCACCTTGTCAGTCAGGTGCTTGTTTTGTGTCATCGCCAAATTAAATTGAAAGTGTATTCCCTGTATTGACACAGTCAAACAGACTTGAAAATATCTTCCGTGCATTGTCACAGCCAGACTAGTTTGAAAATGTATGTACTGTATTGTTGAAGCCAGATTCACGTGAAAATAGCCTCGTTAGCTTAAAAATTTTTCCAGAAAATGTCATCTCTGTAGTGTCATAGCTAGATTAGCTTGAAAATACCTTTCCTTTTTTCTCATAGCCAAATTAGCTTGAAAATACATTTCCTGTATTCTCGTAGCCAGATTAGCTTGAAAGTATCTTTCCTCTTTTGTCAAAGCCAAATTAGCTTGAAAATATCTTACCTCTTTTGCCAAAGCCAAATTAGCTTGAAAATACCTTTCCTCTTTTGTCATAGCCAGATTATCTTGAAAATAGTAAATATCTTTCTTCTACAGTCATAGCCAAATTAGCTTGAAAATATCTTTCCTCTATTGTCATAGTCAAATTAGCTTGAAAATATCTTTTCTTTATTCTCATAGCCAAATTAGCTTGAAAATATCTTTCCTTAATTCTCATAGCCAAATTAGCTTGAAAATATCTTTATTGTTATAGCCAGATTAGCTTAACATTTCTGCCCTGTACTGTCATGGCCAAGTTAGCTTGAAAATGTCTTTCCTGTATTATAATCGCCAGAAATATTGTCTTCTTGTCATGTTGACAGCTTTCACTTGGTCCATCTGATCAGGTGAGCTGAAAATACTTTGATATTCTCATTATTACATGAAGCTGGAAATACTTTATCCTTAACATTTCCAAATTTTTGCTGTTATTGGAAGATCTTTTCTCATCACTGCTCAAAAATTTGCAAGGAATATGTTCCTGAAAGAGGCCATATTTTTTGTTTTTGTTTATTTGAAAAGTAGATTTAATACTTTGCTAGAACAGTCAGCACAACAAGGAACTGCCAAGTGTGACAAATGTAAGAATTGGCTTTAAGGAACTGTTATTAATGGATGCTAGACCAGAACAGTATTAAAGTAAAGTGTTCATGTCGCTTGGCATTACCAGAAAGATGTGATTGAACAACTTGAACAGTTGTAGTTAAATTGAAGAGTTAATAACCTTGAATAGTTTTTTGGTGCTTGGTTAGTTATGCTCCAGGGATTACTTTGAGGACATTTGTGCTATGGCATACTAGGGAAGTGACATAGAGAAGTACTGTACCTGTCTGTAGTTTTACTTCAAATGTATCTATATTTTACCTGCTCAGGCGCGGCCATGATGACTTAGGAGACCACTACCTGGACTGTGGTGATCTTAGTAATGCTCTGAAGTGTTACTCACGAGCCAGAGACTACTGCACCAGCCCTAGACACGTTGTCAACATGTGCCTGAATGTCATCAAAGTGAGTACAGAATGTGTTGACATTGCCTGTGCAGACACCAGTAGTCATATGCATTTAGGAAGTCTTATTGTTAGATTAGTCCTGTCTTGTGTGTTTTTGTGGATGGGTTTGAAAAATCGAAAAAAGGTGATTCGTCTTACGAGGACAAAAGATAAAGAAAATAGTCTACGTTACGGCCACAAGGCCTTCGTCAGGAAAGGAAAGAAAGTGAAGGCTAGATAGGACACATAAAAACTAAATAAAATAAAAACTGGGTACTTCCCTGAAGGCAAGAACCGAAATTCTATCAAAATCGCTGACTGTTTGTAAGCGCGTGGCTGAACAGAAAAATGACTTCCGCCGCCGGATGTACACAATGCATACTAAGAAACTAAAAAACGAAACCGGAAAATAAACTACCCAACGTGATAAAAGTGGGGACTGGAAATCGAAGGGGACAGAATGAGTGGGAGATAAATAAATATGAAATAAAAAAATGTATATAGCATACAAATAGAAGAATAGGATAAGAGTGGAAAGAGTAAAATAGAGCAAGAGAGGAGAGGGTGACCTCAGACAAAGGTGTGAAAAGTGTTGAGACCGGCTGGTTTTAGACACCCCATGCGGTGAATAAGACGGTTCTCAAGCTGTTCTCGGCTGGCAGTGTCAGAGGAGCAGGATCGGATCGCTGTGACCTGGATGTCGATGGGACCATGGTGGTCAGGACCATTGAAGTGTATAGCAACTGGTGTGGACTTTTGCTGAGCGATGTCATTTAAGTGCTATACACTTCAATGGTCCTGACCACCATGGTCCCATCGACATCCAGGTCACAGCGATCCGATCCTGCTCCTCTGACACTGCCAGCCGAGAACAGCTTGAGAACCGTCTTATTCACCGCATGGGGTGTCTAAAACCAGCCGGTCTCAACACTTTTCACACCTTTGTCTGAGGTCACCCTCTCCTCTCTTGCTCTATTTTACTCTTTCCACTCTTATCCTATTCTTCTATTTGTATGCTATATACATTTTTTTATTTCATATTTATTTATCTCCCACTCATTCTGTCCCCTTCTATTTCCAGTCCCCACTTTTATCACGTTGGGTAGTTTATTTTCCGGTTTCGTTTTTTAGTTTCTTAGTATGCATTGTGTACATCCGGCGGCGGAAGTCATTTTTCTGTTCAGCCACGCGCTTACAAACAGTCAGCGATTTTGATAGAATTTCGGTTCTTGCCTTCAGGGAAGTACCCAGTTTTTATTTTATTTAGTTTTTATGTGTCCTATCTAGCCTTCACTTTCTTTCCTTTCCTGACGAAGGCCTTGTGGCCGTAACGTAGACTATTTTCTTTATCTTTTGTCCTCGTAAGACGAATCACCTTTTTTCGATTTTTTTTCAAACCCATCCATCGTATTCCACGTCTTACCGCAGTTCCCCTCCACTTCCTCGATTATATATATGTGTTTTTGTGGACTGTTATTGTAGAGGCATATTGTTGGCGCTAAACTTTCTTTCCTCAAGTTTTTCATTCTATAGAATGTGTTGTCTATTGGAGACGTACTGGGGGAAAAGAGATCCACTAAACATGAAACCATCAGTGAAATGAAGGACAGAAAAATCAAGAATGCAGATTTAAGCAGAATCAAAACCAGAAGTTCTAGAGCCTATCAAAGTAGATACACTGACACATCTGCAGAGGTATTATACAAATGACTGTACGGTCTAAGAGAAAGAATAAATGCCAGCAGAATGGATGAAAGGATATCTGGTCAAATAGCCTAAGAAGGAAGACTTACAAAGTGCACAAATTACAGAAGAATAATGTTACTGTCAGTGCCAGAGAAAATATTAAACATTATCCTTGAGAGATAAAAAGTCCATAAATAGGTAACTGAAAGACAAACAAGCAGGTTTTCCACAAAACAGATCCTGTAAGGCCAGATTGCCACATTGTGAATAATAGTTGAACAGAGTTTTGAATTGAGGTCACCTCTTTGTATAGGATTTGTGAAACGGCACATGACATTGTTCTGGCATGATGCTGACCACATCACCTCTAGTGTGCTGATGGTCAAGAAAATATGGGCCTAACACCATATTCCCAATATGCCTCAATGGGCGTGTAACAGGATCCTTTACCTATTACCTTACATGACATTGTTGACAGAGAATCACTCTTGAAATTGATAAGGCATTATGAAGTCCCCTGAAGATAATTAACCTAATAAAGAAAACATATGAAGACCATAAATGGAGAATTCTTCATGAAGAACAGCTTACAGAACCTATCGAGATAAGAATTGGATTGTGGTAGGGATGCTTCTTGTCACCATTACTTTTTATACTGGCTATAGATTGAGATATGAAAACAGCATTGGCCAACAGAAATGGAACTCTGTATGATGTTGTCAAAATAGCATGACAGTCTTAAGTTTTGCTAACTACCTGGCTCTTCTATCCCATAACTGTAAGCAGATGAGTCAAAATGAAAATACTTGGCGAGAGGTCACAGCAATTGGTTCTGATTACGCACAGGGAAAAGACAAAAATTATGAGAGTAAATTCAGCAAATGATGACAAGATTGTACTGGAAGAAACACACCTACAAGATGTAGAATCATACATTATCTTGGCATCAGTATAGACAGAGTTGCAGGAATACAGAAGGCAAGCACAGCTTTCATTGCATTGGGAAATATATGGAAATCAAAAGAAATCAATTCCAACACAAAGAAGATGCAGGTGATGGATGGGACACACATTGAAAACACCTGTTGATAGCATTACAAGACTGTCCTTATTCTGGAATCCCCAGGTCACAAGCCAGGGCAAGACAGTTGAGGGAGATAGAAAAACACATGGAGAATGGAACTGGGGACAGACATGAAAGGGATGAGAAAGACATGGAATCGGAGGGCACCTGACAGGAAGGCTTGGCATGAATGTTTTGTTGTTGATGGCCTTATGCTTCTCAGAGAGCTGGAGGGAGGGTAATGGAATAGCAAATATGTTGTGCTTGCTTATATGCACTGATTTTCCCCTTGCATGTTATAATAACTCTTCTTGTTCTCTTTGGTGTTAAACTTGTGACACAAGTTAAGGGGGGAAAAACAACAAGTTTTAGGTATCCATTTTGATTGTTGCACCCAAAAAAAAAAAACTGAAAATAAATGTTCCATACATTCTGTTGCATAGAATAGGATGGCCACTTGTCATTAATCAGTAATTCGTTAAATCTTTCACAAAATAATTCAACAAGCATTTGCACTGAGTGACCTGACCATGCACCATACTGCAACCACTGTAACCGACAAGAGGAAGAAACAGTAGAACACCACCTCCTGGAATGCCTGGCAATAGCAGTTCTGCGGAAGCAATTGCTACCACCAAACCTCTCCATCACCGACACTCTGTATGGAGATACAATGCAATTGATAAAGACATGTACCTTTCACTACCTGGC
>JAMPIV010018372.1:0-157396 GCA_024509875.1 Oreohelix idahoensis | reverse complement strand
ATTCAGGGGATCCAACAATTTGCGCATCATCCTTGAAAATACACTCGGAGCATTTTTCAGTCCGAATGGTAGCATATTGAATTCATAATGTCCATCCGAAGTGCTAAAAGCCAAATAAGGTCTCACTTCAGGCTTCACTGGGATCTGGTAATAGCCGTTACTAAGATCCACCTTTGAAAAGTATTTTGCCTTGTTCAGTCTGGCAAATAACTGTTTTGTGTCTGGTAATGGATCCACTTGTCCTTCTGTGACAGCATTCAGTTTCCTGTAATCTATGCACAGTCTGTGTTCCCCAGACGGTTTTCTCAACAAAACGACACTAGAACTAAAACATGATTCACTGTGCGAAATAATCCCCTCCTTCAACAAATAATCTATTTCTTCCTTCAATGCCTTCTCCTTCGCAAACGGAATAGAATAGGCTCTCATACAGATTGGGTTTGAGTCTACCAGTTTCATGTCATACTGTAGCAAATTTGTATGGCCTGGTTTATCTGTTAATACATCTGTATGTTCCTCCAGAACCTGTTGAACTCTCTCCCTCTGGTTTTTAGTCAGGTGCTTACTGACTTTACCTGTGCTGCTGTTTCACAAGGATGTAATGGGTATTCATGTGAGGTGAGTGGTTCCTTTTGCATCTGGGTTGCAATAGCCAAGGTCAATAAGGGGTGCTTTCCTGGAGTGGTCTGTCCAGATACTTCTTTAATAAGTTTACATGATAAACTTTCTCCTTCCCCTTTTTGTCAATTTTATAGTTTGTTCTAGACACCTTCTCTAGAACCGTATATGGACCTTGCCAACCAATTTGTAATTTATTCTGGCTACCGGGTAGTAGAAGAAGCACCTTCTCTCCCACAGCTAGTTCTCGGTCCTTTGCCTTCCTATTAAAATATGCTGCATGTTTCTTCCTGGCTTGTTTCAAATTATCATTTGCCAGTTTCCATCCAGCTTTCAAACGAGTGGTCAGTTCGTTCACATATTGATAAGATGAGGTAACAGGTTCTTCCGCCTTCTCATCCGTCCAGGTCCTTAATAAAGCTTCTAAAGGACCTTTTATTGGCCTCCCAAATAGCAGAGTTGCGGGAGCCATCCCGGTTGAACTATGTGGTACCTCCCGATACGCAAACAATGCGGCGGGCAGGAATTGATCCCACAGATCCGGTTTTTCGTGTGCCAGCTTTCTCAGGATAGAAATGAGAGTCCCGTTGAACCTCTCTACCTGGCCGTTCCCTTGTGGATGGTACGGACTACAATGAAAGTGTCTGGCTTGAAATAGTTTAAAAACTTCTTCCGTTAGTTTCCCCTTGAACTGAGATCCATTATCCGTCAAGATTTGATGCGGGAATCCTAATCGGGTGAATATTGTAAGTAGTGCCTCTGCTACATGTTTTGAATCAATTGATGGCAGGGCTACCGCCTCTCCCTACATAGAACAAGTGTCCACCAGAGTAAGGATGTAACTGTTCCTCCTCTTGGTCCGAGTGAGAGGTCCCACAATATCCACTGCAACCCTCTCAAAAGGTGTTCCCACTATGGGCATTTCCCCTAGAGTTGCAGGAGCAGTCCAGTGCTTTGGAGCTACCCTTTGACATTCAGGGCAGGATTTGACATATCTTTTTATATCCTCCGTTATCCCTGGCCAGAAGTAATGACAAGCTATACGCTGTCCTGTGGCGCTGATCCCCATGTGACCACTGAAGGGAATCGCATGCCCGAGTTCCATCACTTTATCTCTATATGAAGTGGGAAGAACCAGCTGGTTGTGACCATTTGTTCCAGTTCCGGCCTTCCTGTATAATAGTTTATTCTTCATGAAATATTCCCCCTTGCTCGGAGGTGTGTGGCATTTGGGCAATTTTTTAAAACATGGCTTGAGTGTCCTATCCTCAGCCTGCGCCTTTCTCATCTCCTCTGGATGAGCATTTATAGGTTCACCTTCTTCCTCCTTCTTCTGTGACCTGGTCTGCACTGTCGCCATGATCACAGGTTTCTCGGGATTCCCCCAAGAAGACGTATCTACACCCCAATATCAGAGGGTAGATTGGTTCATCTATCACTGCTGCTCTGATTTCTCCTTCCACATAGCGAGTTTTCACCGTTATCCTTGCGATGGGAAGTGTCATGAGTGGTATGTCCTTAGTCGCCCCTTGTATTTCCACTGTTTCTGTGGTATACTGACTTGGGTCCACTAGGCTAGACTTCACAACTGAATCATAATCCAAACCTGTATCATAAAGGCACCTTATGGTGACCCCATTACAAATAACATCCTCACAAACTGGGGGGGGGTGATAAGGTTCCTGTTGTCCATTAGGATTAACCTTTAATCTTTGCGTCCCCGACTTCATTGCAGCAATGTTTGAAGGTTTCCTTCTACAAAATTCGGTGTTATGGTTATCTTTCTTGCACCATTTACACCATCTTTTTCCTTGGTTCAACGGTTTTCTTTCATTGAACTTTTGGTCATTGAACTGTGAGTTTCTGTCGCGATAGTCATTTCTTGGCCGCTCAAAGTTTGTCCTACCTTTATTTCCCTGCTCTCTATTATCAAATTTATTAAATTGCTGTGGAGCTTTAAAATTATCTATGTGCTTCTTTTTAGCACCACTTACCTCTGCCTGGGCTGCCTGATACCTCTCAGCGACATTTAAAACCTCCCCCCAACTTCTCTGCACCTTGTTCCATGAGAAATTTTCTCATGTCTGGAGCCATGGACTCTCTCAATTGCTCAATCATGATCATTTCTTTAAGATCTTGGGTCTTCCCCAGAGCAGTCCATTTCTCCAAATAGGTTTCTAGTCTAGCAGAGAATTGGTGGTATGTCTCCCCAGACAACAGTTTGGCATTTCTAAATTTCTTACGATAAAATTCACCATTCTTCTCGTACCTTAATAACAAAGCCTGCTTTAACATGTCATAATTGTCTTGGTCTTCCCTGTTCATTTTAGCAAAGACTTCATAAGAAGTACCTCTCAGTCCCTGTGATAGCTTTAAACTCCACCTCTCTCTCTCTAACCCATATGTAGTAGCTAATAACTCAAAACGTCCTAGGTACCCCTCTATGTCATCGTCTTTTTCAACAAAATGGTCTAAATGAAACCCCATAGCTGAGTTTGAGGCTCCCAGACTAGGCGTAGCATCTGAGGCAAAAGGGCTGGCACCATTTTCAGGAGCCTGGCCTTGTAATTCCAGCTACCTTAGTCGTAATTCGTGCTCCCTTTGCAACCTTCTATCTTCTGCCTCCCTTTCGGCAGTCAATCTTTTTTCTTCTGCCTCCCTTTCGGCCTTTTTATCTTCTGCCTCCCTTTGCTGTCGTTTGTCTTCTGCCTCAATCTGCAGCCTCTTAGTCTCAGCCTCTAACCTCTTCTCTTCAGCCAACCTTTCAGACTCTAATTTTCTTTCAGCCTCTTTTTCTAATCTCCTTTCTTCCCATTCAATATATTTATCACATTCAGCCGTTACGTATTGAATTAAAATCTGACCATCCATTCCCATCTCCTTTGCGGTCAGCACAGCAGCTGATCGGAATTTTGCTAGCTCCGCCATACTTTTTAGACAATATAATAATATACAAGATAAATCTCTAACCAGTAAATACACTAAGTACTTCTTATGACTATAGTCTAACTAATTCTAACTAACCAGTTAACTAATTAATTATTACTGGCTGTGAAGATTCACCAACTTCTAATTGCCCTTTTAATTTAAAGGGACACTTTTAATTTTAAGGGAATTTTACAATTTTGTTCCCCTAATTTTATTTCTCCCACCAGGAGATCCTTATATTACTGTTGGGCTAATTATCCCGGACGAGCCCCCAATATATGTAGTGGATTTTGATGGTATTGTATGGTGGTGTTATCACCTAGTGTGATGCATGAGGTCAGCTGTGAAGGCTCCTGAGATAATTGTAACTGTGAATATACAGAAGGCCCTTTCGTGCTACCACTTTATGACCTCACACATATCTTTTTTTTTTTTTTTTTTTTAACTAATGAATGTGGCTACGTTAAAATCTAGGGTACTGAATGCAATGTGTTGTATGGACATATACACACACCCACAGATATTAATTAAGTCTAATACTATCAATAAAATTTATAACACAATGAACTAAATTCAGCTGGTTAAATTTAGAATAGAAAATCTTTTTTTTTAAATTTATTTGTTCTGAACCAAGGTTTTATTTTGGCCAGAACTTATGCAAAGATTTTGAAATTTATGAATGAATGGCATGAATAAATGGCATGTTAAATGAAAGATGTTTACATATGCAATCTTCAAGATTAATTATAGTATTACTGTTCGTAATGTTAATTTTCCTGGGAAAACTATGAATGGATGTGCTGTTGGGGTGGCTTCATCCCTCCCTGTTTATGCCTACACAGCATTGTCCATTAATGATGGAAGGAAATGGGATGCTTCAGTAGTAAATTCTCTTGGGTGCTAGTTTTATGAAGTTGGTGTAAGTTCAGCAGGCCAGCTAGCCTACTTAACTTTGCCAGATTTGTTCTGGTGCTGGAATATGATGACCCCACCTCTCCGTGCTTGAGCAATACACAGATGTTCTGTCGAAATGTACCCTGCACGGGTCCTCACTTCAATTATTAATCAGCATTTGACACCACCTTAGTGTCAAGATCGAACTCACAGCTCTGAAATAAAGTATTGGTTTTTGCTCAGAACCTTACCTAATAAGCCACCTCTACACATAACACATTACAATAACACCACATAAACAGGGTCAGTTCTCTCTGACCAGACAGCACATCTTACCTAGTTGGTTTCGCATAGGGTAAGTTTCCCCAGTCTACAGATTCTGAAATAGGTGCATTATCTCACTGCCATACAATAGGATAAGTGATATGATTCACTGTTCTCAACACTTGATCACCCCTTCCTAAACCTTGCTGTAGTTTATATATTGTTTGTCCCTAGACCCTGAACTAGGGCGGGGGGTCCAGAGTGAATCCTTACTTGTTTGTAAGGCTAGATTTCGATATGGCAGTATCAAATCACTCGGACATTAAACAATATTCAAAATATACAAAGAAATAATTTCAATCTTACCAGATTATGAATAAAGAACACAGAAATGCTAGCAAAACTCAGCTGAGCTGCTGGCTATAGTATGGCGTCCCTGAACTTATTTCAATTTATTTCATTTGGAAATCACCACACTTGAAATTTACTGTGTCTATCACTGGACAACTATTGAGGAATGGCAAAAAAGCTCGTCTGAGCGCGGATAATATGATTGTCTGTGGCCAATCAATGCCTTGGTTTTTTTAAATTCAAATTTCCTACACTAAAGTCATTTCAGTCATGCTTCAGTCAAGTATGGATTTTTATCTGTTAGTCTGTCCGTCTCTACTTGCGTTTTTACGAAAACGTACTTGATTTTTGAACCAACCTTTCTCTCCCCTCCAAAATTTTGTCGTTAAAAGTTATTTTTAGACACAGCTCCCACCAATATCCCTTCTCTTCCATGCTAATTAGATTTGAACACCTGCGTCTCAAGGTCGCGATTTTTTGTGCAAATAGCGACACTTTTGATTCAATGCAGTCTTTCGCTGTTGTGAACAACACTGTCTTTTGTCATTATTTTCATTATTATCTATCCGTCTGTAAAATTAAAAACATATTATTTCACTGCTCAGAATGGGCCATCCGGCCAGCTAATTTTTATATTCCTAACATTAATATTAAGAAAAAGTTACTTTTTAAATTTTGTAATATTTCAAGCATCTGCGTTTAGCCGCTGAATTCAAATCAAAGGCTTGGTATCGCAAAAGCGTCCGTTTCCGTACTTCGTGTCAATTTGGGGACGTAAATTTTTTCCTCCATTCCCCCCCCATCCAATTGTGTCTCCTTAGCCTTGCTAGTCTCACGCAATTTTTTTCAGTCATATTTTTTTCCTTTTGATCCGCCGTTCAATTTTTATGGAGGGTGATGACCCGCGGTCAGGGCGATCATGTACTATCAGCAGCTTACGCATTATGTTTTTATCCTTTCATTTTATCCTTTGGAGATATTTTTACGTTGTATCACTTGTTAATTTTATGACAGGGCAGGAAACTAATAAATATATTTCAGAATCTGTAGTCTGGGAGGACCTATCTGATGTGAAACCACCATGGTAAAATGTGCTGTATGGTCAGAGAGATCTGACCTGTCTATATGGTGTTGTTGTTGTGTAGTGTTGTGTCCAGACATGGTTAGAGAATGGAATTTTGACACATAGCCAATACTTTGATTGCAGAGCTGTGAGTTTCAGTTGTCACCAAGGCGGTGTAAACTAAGTTGGTGATTTTACCAGAGTGGATCCGTGCAGTAACGTTGTGTCAGAGCAGACTATTATTGCCCCCAAGCACGGAGAGGTGGGGCCACCAGATCTCAGCACCAGAGCTACATCTTCAAAGTTGAGTGAGCCTCTGGTCTGCTGGAAATTCACCAACTCCATTTAGTTACTAACAATCCCATAAAATTCCTGCCATTTCTGGACAGGGTGTAGTCAATATAGACTGGAGTGATGAGGCCACCCCAACAGCACAACCATTAACTATCCTCCCAATTAGATGACTAGTATAAACATTAATAAAACTAAATAGTCTAGTACTTACATATGTACACTCTTGCATTTATTATGTAATATTCCATGCATTTCTTTCATAATTTCTAAATCTTTTATAAGTTCTGGTCAAAATAAAACTTGATCCAGAACAAAATAAATGTAAAAAATTTCTATCAAAAATTTTACACACTTGAGTTAGTTCAGTGTATTATAACATTTGTTAATATTATTAGACTTAGTAAATATCTATGTGTGTGTCTATAAACTATCACACCACATTACATATCATTAACCTAGACATTTAACGTAGCCACATTCATTAGAAAAAAAAAAGATAAGTGTGAGGTCGTAGTGGTAGCGAGAAGAGCCTTCTGACAACTCTCAGTTACATTTTATCTCAGGAGCCTTCACAGCTGACCTCATGCATCACACGTAGTACCATCACCACCATACAATACCATCAAAACCACTACAAGCAGTGAGGAATGCAGTTGGCGACCCATGGCTAGACTGCTTACGTCAGGGTCGGCGAACCAGAGCTGACCAAGACCCTAGTCCACCATTAAGTGATGGTCCTGGAGACAGGCTGCATCACTGCAGTCTGGCTGAGTGAGTATGGATCAAAGAGGAAGGCTGACCCTGTCCCAAAAGTGCCGTGCTGAGGTCAGATGTGTTGGCCGAAAGGCGCAAATATTGTAGCTTCGCTGTAAACGGACACAACGCAACCAACGTCCTTTTCAGGACAAACGAAGAAGAAGAAGAAGAAGAAGTATGTGCCATTCACGGACTTGTGTTGAGAAAAACGTTCAAAGTTTTTGAGTTAGTAGTTTAAGAGAATGCCGTATCACATTAAAATTAAATGTCATATGAGGATTAAAACTGGTAACCCTGTGATTTTGTGTAGGAGGATAGATTAAACTATATAAGGTCGATTCATGATCTTTTATCAATTTTGGCCAAATGTGGAGATGGAATAAAGCAGTAACAACACGACGGAAGGTCATAGATTAAAAGTTGAAAAGGTGGCCTCAGGCAAAAGAATGTTGGGTATTAATACCCCATGGTTGTCAGAGTTATGGATGTTCGTGAATCCAAAGATGAAATGCGTTGGAGAGTAGAGACTTACTGATGATCAGCTTTTTGAGGATGTTGTGTACATGGTGATAGTTAGAGACCAAGGCTTTATTAGTGTGAGGTCTGTAGAAAGATCCATAGATCAGCTGATTAATCCTATCTCGCAGGTTCAAGTACGTGCGCCAGACAACAATGGCTCCTCACATATTAGCATGCTTGGTGATGATGTATTTCAACATCGAATAAATATTAGACAAACTTTATGTTTTCATGCACTCCTGAGAAATAAAGAAGTAGAAAACTAGGTAACAGAAAAACAACAAACATGAGTGGCTTACCCAGGACTCGAACCTAGGACCTTCCGTGCAACAACCACGCCTAGCTATGCAAGCGAATCATACTATCAGGGAGAATACCTTAATGTTTGAATAATATTTATTTACTGTTTACATGCCTCGGGTTTCCCTTCCTTATGTCTTTAACAATATTTATTTACTGTTTACAGGCCTCGGGTTTCCCTTCCTTATGTGTTTAACAATATTTATTTACTGTTTACAGGCCTCGGGTTTCCCTTCCTTATGTCTTTAACAATATTTATTTACTGTTTACAGGCCTCGGGTTTCCCTTCCTTATGTCTTTAACAATATTTATTTACTGTTTACATGCCTCGGGTTTCCCTTCCTTATGTCTTTAACAATATTTATTTACTGCTTACAGGCCTCGGGTTTCCCTTCCTTATGTCTTTAACAATATTTATTTACTGTTTACAGGCCTCGGGTTTCCCTTCCTTATGTCTTTAACAATATTTATTTACTGTTTACAGGCCTCGGGTTTCCCTTCCTTATGTCTTTAACAATATTTATTTACTGTTTACAGGCCTCGGGTTTCCCTTCCTTATGTCTTTAACAATATTTATTTACTGTTTACAGGCCTCGGGTTTCCCTTCCTTATGTCTTTAACAATATTTATTTACTGTTTACAGGCCTCCGGTTTCCCTTCCTTATGTCTTTAACAATATTTATTTACTGTTTACAGGCCTCGGGTTTCCCTTCCTTATGTGTTTAACAATATTTATACGGCGGAGTTGGGAGAAAGCACGGGACTCTGTAGATGTGAGTTTGGAATAATGCAGTCTTCGAGGACAGAGCTGTTGAATATCGTGGAGATTGGCACTAAGTGGCGATGCTATTTACGGCGCCACCTCAGATTGGGCGAAGAGAGGCTCACACAAGAAGCAGAGGTGAGGAGAAAACGTCGAAAGGAGCACCAGGAAAATAAGCAGCTGAGGGCTGTCACCTCAGGGGCGCATTCCCATAGTCATTTATGACTGAAGGGGCTATTATTATTATTATTATTGTTCTGGATGTACAGATTACTGGAGTGAGAAGACAGGGAGAATGTTTCAGGGGCGGTTTAGAGAAGAAGCTTTGTTTGTTGTCGATCACATTTCCAGTCCTCACGTATTGCCAGACAAGTCCAGCCACCTTAATAATTACTGAGTTTGTGAATTAAAAAAAAATCGTAATCAAATGTTACGAACAGACGTATGTTTTTTTTCTCTTTTTTTTTTTTTTTTTTTTTTTTTTTTGGTTTTGTCCTTTGCGTTACCGTTAAAAAAAAGATTTATGTATGTGTATGCGTCATATTATTTATGGTTTCTTGTTTTCTTCTCTGAGAAAATAATATTACTTTTTTATTGACTAAGCTGGAGTATGTAATAGACAAGATTCTAACAGTGTAATGTTCACAGTTATATTGTGTATAAATCTTGAGGACACCACAAGACTCACTTTACAAAATAGACTCATGGAACTCATGAACAATACAAGTGTACCACACTCTCGCCAATTATTCATTTGTCGTTGGACCAGATTTCATTCCAGCAGAGGCCATCAAAGGAGATTTCGACACGGCTACAGAAATGTTATATAAATTACTTGGTTAGGTCTGGGAAATGGAAGAGATACCAGCAGAATAAAAGGAATGATGTCTGATTAAGTTGCCTAAGAAGGGAACTTTACAAGAGTGCACACATTATAGAGGAATAATGTTACTATCAGTGCCAGGAAAAGTATTAAACAGGATTATCCTCGAGAGATTAAAAGAGTTCATAGAAAAGAAAGAAACTGAGAGATGAAAAAGCAGGTTTTCGACAAAACAGATCCTGTACAGACCAAATAGCCACTTTGAGAATAATAGTTGAACAAAGTCTGGAATGGAATTCACCACTATACATCGGATTTTGGACTATGAAAAGGCATTTGACAAAGTAGACAGAGAATCACTTTCGAAATTGATGAGGCATTATGGAGGTCCCCGGAAGATCATTCATTTAATGAAAAAACCATATGAAGACATGACATGCAGAGTTCTTCATGAAGGACAGCTTACAGAACCGTTTGGTATAAGAACGGGAGTGCGAAAGGGATGCCTCTTGTCTCCATTTCTTTTTTTATTAGCAATAGACTGGGTTATGAGAACATCGACAACACACAACAGAAAAGGAATCCAATGGACTCTGACTAAGCAGTTGGATGATCTGAATTTTGCTGATGACTTGGCTTTTCTGTTTTATTTTTTTTTCTTAACCAGCGGCACTTGGGCTTTCAGCCCTTCGGCCCAATGACATGTCATTGCGAGGCTGGGGAACCTGAGGACTTTCCTGCCAACCCGGTCAGGAGCTTCGCTGCTTCCCATCCACAGAGGGTTTATCACAGGAGCCGTTCAGGTTATTCAGTTAAATTTCCGGTCGTAAACATTCCTTCAAACGATGACGCCCGGGTTTGAACCATGAAAACCTGGTCGCCAGTACAACGCCGTAGCCATTACACCAGCGCGGCTCACTTTCTGTCTTATAATCGTAGTCAGATGAAAGGCAAATTGAAAACACTCGACTGGGTCTGAAAATACACAGTGAAAAGACAAAAATAATGAGAATAAATGCACTTAATGACAAAAGGGTTGAACGAAGAAACACCACTACAAGATGTAGAATCGTACACATATCTTGGCAGCAATATAGACAAAGTTGGGGGGACAGACAGTGATATCAAAATAAGAATACAAAAAGTAAGAGGAGCTTTCATTGCATTGGGAAATATAAGGAGATGAAGATAAATCGGATCCAATACGAAAATAACATAAGAATCTTCAACTCAAATGTAAAGTCAGTCCTACTGTATGGCCCTGAGACACGAAGAACAACAAAGACAACTACCAAAAAGCTACATAATTTCATAAATGAGTGCTTGCGTAGAATAGAAGAATCAAAATGGTATGACAAGGTTACCAACGTGGAACTGATGACAAAGACAAGACAAATGCCAGTGGAACAAGAGATGAGAAGAAGACGATGGCGATGGATTGGACACACACTGAGGAAACTTGTTGATAGCATTACAAGGCAGTCCTTGTTCTTGAACCTCCAGAACAAGAGAGGCAGAGGTAGATCAAGAAGCACACGGAGAAGAGAACTGGAAACAGAGGTGAAAATGATGAGGAGAACGTGGAAAGAACTTGAGATGATGGCACGTGACAGGATGACTTGGCATTTGTTTGTTGAAAGCCTATGCTTCTTTGGGAGTGGAGGGTTATGAGTGAATGAAGAGTACTTGATAACCCCCGCGATTCCCCGCGGCTCAAGCCTATAAATTATCCTGACATGGTCACTGGACTGACATATTTGTAGATTACACTTGCAGCCTGCCACGGAAGTGAACCTTTTGTATCACTAATTGGATGCGCGTAAATCAAAGAAGAGGAATGAACTCTGTCTTGCACCTGGACAGTGGATACCCGGGGCAGTAAAATGAAGATAACTTGAAACCCCTAGGACCAACGTAGAATTTACAATGAGGCCACCCAAGAGGTCAAGGGGAGATGCGAGTGGAAAATTGTTGGAGGAAATTTTAAGTCATTCTACCTTTAACTGCCAAACAGAGCAGAGGCATTCATGGACCCCGGAACGGGGTTACCTTTGATAAATCCGAAATGAATCCTTGAACGAGTAAGTGGATCTAACATTTTTTTTTAAATTTTATATCATGAATAATCATATGTTTATCTACAGCTTATTATTTCAGTGTCTTTTATTAGGTAAAGTTCTATACTCTCTTTCATCGTCATTATCTCAGTCATAATGTTCCAGTGTTATTTGTCAAGACTACAAACTTGATAAGTGTGTCTTCAATCACACTTCTTTTCCCTGTGTCTCATATTGGACATTAATCTGCTTTTCATCATGGAATGTCCCTTACATGTATTTAATGCACTCCTATGCATACCATTTTCTATGATTGAAGAACTATTTTATTAGCAGTTATTCATATAATATTTCAGACAGTAACTAGAACTATTAGAATGTATACACTTATATAGCCAGTTAATGAATGCTACCACTCGTTTGACGAAATACAAGCTCGCGGTTATCAAGCCTTTGATACGAGGAACCCCAACATGATTTACTGCTCAAGTGGTAAAAAGGTAAAACAGGGATTCTCAAGCCTTGGCAGCAATGACAACCCAATATGTTCAGAGCAGCATAGGAAACTATTAATCTGTGGTTCTCAATCCATTGATGACAGTGACCCTAAAGTTAAAATACTGCTCTATGGGCACAAGGCAAACCAGTGGTTTTCAGCCATTTGATGACCCCAGTCCCAAAACCTCACAGTTTGTTAAATCTCACTGCCCGCATGTGGAAAACCACTGCTGTAAATAAGCAGACAGCCAGATAGAGGTTGAGAACTCCATGTACACTATAATGTCAGTTAAGTAGAAGTATTTCATAGATGATAGATAACACACTGTTACTGAATGTTAGTTATGATTGTGTTAATTTGATTTCTGATGGATACTTATCGCACATTAGACACAGGAGATGATTGCTTTTGAAACACCGCTAATGGGACTTCAATTGTTTCATACTCCAGTCCAACCAGGTTACCCTACAAACCAGATTACGGGGCCAATGTACAAAATTAGGTTAGGAGTTGAGGGTACAAACCAGATGACTATACCAAAACCCAGTTTACCCCTACATACCATATCCTTTCAACCTGCAACCCATTCTTTAACAAACACCCCTTACCAGAGGACTCCAACTCATAGTTCCTATAGCAGAAGAGGTATTCAGCAGGTCTGACTTACTCTGTGATGTGGACTGAGTCCAGGGAAGCAAACTCTGTCACCCCCTGAATCAATTGGCCTGTTATGCTACGTAATTGCTGGGGCAGACCAACACAAGAGAGTCCGAACACCAATTATCTCCGCAGCTACTACAGTCCTTAAGGAGATGAGTATAACTCCTACCAGCAAAACTGCCATAGAAATGGTCTCCTGTTCCATATGATGACTATAGTTTTTTTTTTCTAAACATAAGAAACTACACAATTTTGTTCATTGTAAATATTTAAGAGTTGTGAGAATCTATATTTTTTGTTGGTAAATTTAACTTAACAGAGTCTGTTGCTATTAGTCTTGTTATCTTTATTGGGGTTTTATTTCGTTTTAAACATAAATCTACACCCTGGGGGCTGAGCCATAATTAAACCACCTTCTAGTGTGTCAGCATATTTTTAAAATGTGGCTGGACACCAAATCTTTTGTTTCAATTTTGTGTGCTTTACATAGTCCGTTTGTTGGATTCATGAGAAATAATTTATTGTCCAGAAAACTTCCTGTTTAGCTGCCAGAATTGTCTTTACATTAGGGATTTCTAGTAGACTATTTCCCGAGGAGAGGCAGTTTCTTCAAACTAGTGGACTAACATAAAGATTAATATTATCTTTCATTCTTCCATTTCATCCAATATGTCCTTCTCCTCAAATTCGCCACCACAACAATTTACTTTTTATTCACAGGTTTGTTTTTGCATTTAGTATTTTATTACGGAAGTATCTGTAAAACAAGGAGCCACAAATAAATAAGTAAAATAAATACCATGATTTAAAACTTGATTATTATGTCAAGTGACATTTTTCTACACATTAAATAATTATAAAGCCAGCTGGTTGTGTTTGAGTTTGTTTCTAGTATACCATCTGCTATGTTTCTTTTCCCCCAAAAAATTGTGTAACTTATACTCGTGATAAATATATCTCAATAATTAATAAATGTGTTCAATATCTAATTGTATATGACAATGTATGTCCCACAGTAGTAACTAAAGATTTTACATTCAAAATCTTGCGTAATAGCTGACAAGACACAGACACTGTTTACAGACAGAATGTTCCGTCCAAGCTGACAAAAGACTGACCTTGGTCACATGCACATGTCCCGTCCTTGCAGACAAGACACAGACACTACTGATAGAAACTATGTTCCTTCCGAGTTGACAACAAACAAACTGTAGTGAAATTGACAGAGATACAACGGTGAAATTCCTCCCAAGGATAACATTTAAGGATAAAAACATAATGCGTAGGCTGCTGATGTACATGATCGCCTAGACCGCGGGTCATCACCCTCCATAAATTTGACTTGCTAGACCGGAGGGGAACGGAGGATCAAAAAGGAAAAAAATATGACTGGAAAGGCTAAAGAGACGCAATTGGGGGGGGGGGGGGGAAGGGGGAAGAACGGGGGGTGGAGCGGAAGAGGGGGGGGGGGGGGGGAGGGGGGGGGGGGGGGGGGCGGGGCGGGGGGGGGGGGGGGGGCGGGGGGGCGGGGGGAAAATGGATGAAAGTAAAAAAAAATTCAAGTCCCCCAAATTGACACGAGGTACGGAATTGGACGTTTTGCGATACCAAGCGCTTGATTTGAATTTGAGCGGAAGAACGCAGATGTCTGAAAAAAATTACAAAAATTAAAAAGTAAATTTTTTCTTAATATTAATGTTAGGAATATAAAAATTAGCTGGCCAGATGGCCTATTCTGAGCAGTGAACGAATATGGTCTTAATTTTACAGACGGATAGATAATATTGAAAATAATGACAAAAGACAGTGTAGTTCACATCATCGACAGACTGAATTGAATCTAAAAAGTGTGGTTATTTGCACACAAAAACACGACCTTGGACACAGATGTTCAAATTTACTTGGCATAGAAGTGAAGGGACATTGGTGGTAGCTGTGTCTAAATATAACTTTTTACAACAAAAATTTGAAGGGGAGAGAACGGTTGGGTCAAAAAATCGAGCACAATTTTGTAGAAACACAAGTAGAGACGGACAGACTAACAGATAACCATCCATACGTGACTGAAGCTTGACTGAAATGACTTTAGTGAGGAAATTTGAAATTAAAAATAAACCTCGGCAGTGATTGGCCACAGACAATCATATCATTAGCGCTCAGAGCGCATTTGGGGTCATTCTTCAATAATTGTTCAGTGTTAGACACAGATTTTAAAGTGTGGTGTTTTCCCATATGAAAGACAGTGAGTTAAATTTAGGGACGCCATCCTATAGCCAGCAGCTCAGCTGAGTTTTGCTAGCACTTCTGTGTTAATTATTCATAATCTGGTAAGATTGAAATTATTTCTATATATATTTTGAATATTGTTTCATGTTCGAGTGATTTGATACTGCCATATCATAATCTAGCCTTACAAACAAGTAGGGATTTTGCTCTAGACCCCCCGCCCAAGTCAGGGTCTAGGGACTAACAATGTACCTAAACACCAGCAAGGATTATGCAAGACAGATCAAGAGTTGAGAATAAGGAAACATATTACCTATCCTCTTTTAGGGTAGAAAACTAATAATTATTTTTCAGAATCTATAGTCTGGGAGGATCTATCGGATGTAAACCCACCATGGTAACTGTGCTGTTTGGTCAGAGAGATCTGACCTGTCTGTATAATGTGGTTGTTGTGTCAGTGTGGTGTCCAGACGTGGGTAGAGAATAGATTTTGACACATGGCCCATACTTTGATTGCAGAGCTGCGAGTTTCTGTCGTCAACGAAGCAGTATCTATTCGGGTGGTGATTTACACAAGTGTATCTGTGCAGTCCTTGTGACAGAGACCACCATTATTGCCCGCCAGCACGGAGAGGTGGGACCGCCTGATTTCAGCACCAGAGCTACAAATACCAGATGAGTGAGCCTCTGGTCTGCTGGATATTCACCAACCCCATTTAGTTGCTGATACCCCATAAAAATTCCCACCATTTTCTGGACACTATGTAGTCAATATAGACCGGTGTGATGAGACCACCCCAACAGCACAGACAATAAATATCCTCCTTAGTAGCTGACTACCAGAACATTTTAATACAACTAACTATTCTAATACTTAAATATGTACACTTTTGCATTTATTATGTAACATTCCATGCATAATTTTTATAAATTTTAAATCCTTCTTTTAAAACAAGTTCTGGTCAAAATAAAACTTGATCCAGAACAAATAAATGTAATATAATTATATCAAAAACTTTACACACGTGAGTTAGTTCAGTGTATTGTAACACTTGTTAATCTTATTAGTCTTGTTAAATATCTATGGGTATATTTATAACTATCACACCACAGTACACATCATAACCCTAGACACTTTACGCAGCTACATTCATAAAAAAAAAATTAAGTGTGAGGTCGTAGTGGTAGCAAGAAAGGCCTTCTGACAATTCTCAATTACATTTTATCTCAGGAGCCTTCACAGCTGGCCTCATACAATTTACAGGTAGTACCATCATCATCATACAAAACCATCAATCCCACTACATATATTGGGGTCTTGTCCAGGGATAATTAGCCCAACAGTAATATTAAGATCTCCTGGTGGGAGAAATAAAAGTAGGGAAATAAATTGTAAAATTTCCTTTAAAAGTAAAAGTGTCCCTGCAGATAAAAGTTGGTGAATCTTCACAGCCAGTAATAATTAATTAGTTAACTGGTTAGTTAGAATTAGTTAGACTATAGTCATAAGAAGTACTTAGCTTGTATATTATTATATTGTCTGAAAAGTATGGCTGAGCTAGCAAAGTTTAGATCAGCTGCTGTGCTCACTGCGAAGGAGATGGGGATGGATGGTCAAATTTTAATTCAATACGTAACGACTGAATGTGATAAATATATTGAAAGGGAAGATAGAAAGGTAGCTGAAGAGAAGAGGTTACAAATTGAGGCTGATAGAGAAATTAAGAGGCTGCAGATTGAGGCAGAAGAAAAAAGGCTGACTGCCGAAAGGGAGGCAGAAGAAAAACGACAGCAAAGGGAGGCAGAAGAAAAACGACAGCAAAGGGAGGCAGAAGAAAAACGACAGCAAAGGGAGGCAGAAGATAAAAAGGCCGAAAGGGAGGCTGAAGATAGAAGGTTGCAGAGGGAGCACGAATTACGACTAAGGGAGCTGGAATTACAAGGCCCGGCCCCTGAAAATGGTGCCAGCCCTTTTGCCTCAGATGCTACGCCCAGTATGGGAGCCTCAAACTCAGCTATGGGGTTTCATTTAGACCATTTTGTTGAGAAAGACGATGACATAGAGGGGTACCTGGGACGTTTTGAGTTATTAGCTACTACATATGGGTTAGAGAGAGAGAGGTGGAGTTTAAAGCTATCACAGGGATTGAGGGGTGCTTCTTATGAAGTATTTGCCAAAATGAACAGGGAAGACCAAGACAATTATGACATGTTAAAGCAGGCTTTGTTATTAAGGTACGAGAAGAATGGTGAATTTTATCGTAAGAAATTTAGAAATGCCAAACTGTTGTCTGGGGAGACATACCACCAATTCTCGGCCAGACTAGAAACCTATTTGGAGAAATGGACGGCTCTGGGGAAGACCCAAGATCTTAAAGAAATGATCATGATTGAGCAATTGAGAGAGTCCATGGCTCCAGACATGAGAAAATTTCTCATGGAACAAGGTGCAGAGAAGTTGGGGGAAATTTTAAATGTTGCTGAGAGGTATCAGGCAGCCCAGGCAGAGGTAAGTGGTGCTAAAAAGAAGCACATAGACAATTTTAAAGCTCCACAGCAATTTAATAAATTTGATAATAGAGAGCAGGGAAATAAAGGTAGGACAAATTTTGAGCGGCCAAGAAATGACTATCGCGACAGAAACTCACAGTTCAATGACCAAAAGTTCAATGAAAGAAAACCGTTGAACCAAGGAAAAAGATGGTGTAAATGGTGCAAGAAGGATAACCATAACACCGAATTTTGTAGAAGGAAACCTTCAAACATTGCTGCAATGAAGTCGGGGACGCAAAGATTAAAGGTTAATCCTAAGGGACAACAGGAACCTTATCACCCCCCAGTTTGTGAGGATGTTATTTGTAATGGGGTCACCATAAGGTGCCTTTATGATACAGGTTTGGATTATGATTCAGTTGTGAAGTCTAGCCTAGTGGACCCAAGTCAGTATACCACAGAAACAGTGGAAATACAAGGGGCGACTAAGGACATACCACTCATGACACTTCCCATCGCAAGGATAACGGTGAAAACTCGCTATGTGGAAGGAGAAATCAGAGCAGCAGTGATAGATGAACCAATCTACCCTCTAATCTTGGGGTGTAGATACGTCTTCTTGGGGAATCCCGAGAAACCTGTGATCATGGCGACAGTGCAGACCAGGTCACAGAAGAAGGAGGAAGAAGGTGAACCTATAAACGCTCATCCAGAGGAGATGAGGAAGGCGCAGGCTGAGGATAGGACACTCAAGCCCTGTTTTAAAAAATTGCCCAAATGCCACACACCTCCGAGCAAGGGGGAATATTTCATGAAGAATAGATTATTATACAGGAAGACAGGAACTAGATCCACTGGTCACGGACAGTTAGTTCTTCCCAAGAGATATAGGGCAAATTTGATAAGGAGCTTACATGTTGGAAAAGATGGTGACCATGAGAAAGTCGGTACCATCTGCCAAAAGATTGCTCTAAAATACTATTGGCCCGACGTAAATGTCGATGTTGAAAACTTTGTAGAAGCATGTGGCGTATTTCATGAGGGAACACCCACAAAGGGAAAATATGTGCAGGACCTAGAACCGCCACGGGGCAACTTTAGGCCTGAAAGGAAAACTAATTATACACGGGTAGACAAAGTGGAATGGGAGCCCCCTTTTCACACCCAGTCTTCACTTGAATGGATTAACATGGCCGCTATGCGAAGAGTACAAAGAAGAAATTTAACCCAGGATAGGATGACAATCCCTCGGTCAGACTTATATAAACTGGAGGAACAGACAAGAGAGCGAAGATCTCTCATAAACAATCTTAAGTGGGGAGACAAACCCCAGAGAAAAATTGGTAGTGGTCGATTTGTGAGTGATGATTCTAGGAAGAAAAGTCCTCATTATAAAGCTTCTAATGGACGGGACCAGATGAGTTCCATGAAAAATAAGTATGATAAATTAAAGATCCAGATGTAACTTATTAAGGACCTGGACAGATGAGAAGGCAGAAGAGACTGTTACCTCATCGTATCAATATGTGAACGAACTGACCACTCGTTTGAAAGCTGGATGGAAACTGGCAAATGATAATTTGAAACAAGCCAGGAAGAAACATGCAGCATATTTTAATAGGAAGGCAAAGGACAGGGAACTGGCAGTCGGAGAGAAGGTGCTGCTTCTACTACCGGGAAGCCAGAATAAATTACAAATTGGTTGGCAAGGTCCATATACGGTTCTAGAGAAGGTGTCTAGAACAAACTATAAAATTGACAAAAAGGGGAAGGAAAAAGTTTATCATGTAAACCTGTTAAAGAAGTATCTGGACAGACCACTCCAGGAAAGCACCCCCTTATTGACCTTGGCTATTGCAACCCAGATGCAAAAAGAACCACTCACCTCACATGAATACCCATTACATCCTTGTGAAACAGCAGCACAGGTAAAAGTCAGTAAGCACCTGACTAAAAACCAGAGGGAGAGAGTTCAACAAGTTCTGGAGGAACATACAGATGTATTAACAGATAAACCAGGCCATACAAATTTGCTACAGTATGACATGAAACTGGTAGACTCAAACCCAATCTGTATGAGAGCCTATTCTATTCCGTTCGCGAAGGAGAAGGCATTAAAGGAAGAAATAGATTATTTATTGAAGGAGGGGATTATTTCGCACAGTGAATCATCTTTTAGTTCTAGTGTCGTTTTGTTGAGGAAACCGTCTGGGGAACACAGACTGTGCATAGATTACAGGAAACTGAATGCTGTCACAGAAGGACAAGTGGATCCATTACCAGACACAAAACAGCTATTTGCCAGACTGAACAAGGCAAAATACTTTTCAAAGGTGGATCTTAGTAAAGGCTATTACCAGATCCCAGTGAAGCCTGAAGTGAGACCTTATTTGGCTTTTAGCACTTCGGATGGACATTATGAATTCAATATGCTACCATTCGGACTGAAAAATGCTCCGAGTGTGTTTTCAAGGATGATGCGAAAATTGTTGGACCCCCTGAATAACCCATGTATCACAAATTTCATGGATGATATTCTCGTCGCCACCGAGACATTTGAAGAACACATTGAAGCTCTGGAGATGTTGTTTGATAGACTTCGGGAGGCGAACTTAACTGCTAGGCCAACAAAATGTTGTATTGGATGCAAAGAGTTGGAATTCTTGGGGCACACTGTATATCAGGGTAATATGACCCCTGATCCTAAGAACTTGGAAAAACTGCAGAGAGCACCTAGGCCGCAAACCAAAAAGGACGTGCGATCATTCGTGTCGTTATGCGGATTTTATCAGAAATACATCAAAAATTTTAACGCCATTTGTGCTCCTCTGACTGATCTGACTCGCAAGGGACTTCCAGATAAAATTATTTGGACTGCACAATGTGAATTAGCGTTCCAAGAGTTAAAGGAAAAACTCACTAGCAAGCCTATTCTCAAACTGCCTGATTTGACACAGGACTTTGTCTTAAGAACCGATGCAAGTAATGTAGGACTTGGAGGGGCTTTGTTGCAAAGATCATCTTCACCTGATGGGGAACTGAAACCAGTCGCTTATGCAAGCCGCAAATTGAATAAGGCGGAACAAGGATACTCCACAAGCGAAAAAGAATGTTTAGCATTAATCTGGGCAATAAAGAAGTTTCAAATCTATCTGTATGGTAGGACATTTGTGGTGGAGACGGATCATCAGCCTCTCGTGTTCTTGTCTCAGGCTAAGCATGAAAACGCAAGATTGCTGAGGTGGTCTTTATTGCTTCAACCTTATCAGTTTAGTATCCAATATATCCCAGGCAAATTGAATGTCGGTGCAGATTTCCTCAGTCGGCACCCCTGTGATCAAAATTAGAGTAATGGCAGACGTGAGGAGTAATTTTACCTATGTGTATCGCTGGTTTTGGAACTTGCCATAGGCATGTTTTCAGGTGGGGAGATGTGTAGTGAAATTGACAGAGATACAACGGTAAAATTCCTCCAAGGATAACATTTAAGGATAAAAACATAATGCGTAGGCTGCTGATGTACATGATCGCCTAGACCGCGGGTCATCACCCTCCATAAATTGACTTGCTAGACCGGAGGGGAACGGAGGATCAAAAAGGAAAAAAATATGACTGGAAAGGCTAAAGAGACGCAATTGGGGGGGGAATGGATGAAAGTAAAAAAAAAATTCAAGTCCCCCAAATTGACACGAGGTACGGAATTGGACGTTTTGCGATACCAAGCGCTTGATTTGAATTTGAGCGGAAGAACGCAGATGTCTGAAAAAAATTACAAAAATTAAAAAGTAAATTTTTCTTAATATTAATGTTAGGAATATAAAAATTAGCTGGCCAGATGGCCTATTCTGAGCAGTGAACGAATATGGTCTTAATTTTACAGACGGATAGATAATATTGAAAATAATGACAAAAGACAGTGTAGTTCACATCATCGACAGACTGAATTGAATCTAAAAAGTGTGGTTATTTGCACACAAAAACACGACCTTGGACACAGATGTTCAAATTTACTTGGCATAGAAGTGAAGGGACATTGGTGGTAGCTGTGTCTAAATATAACTTTTTACAACAAAAATTTGAAGGGGAGAGAACGGTTGGGTCAAAAATCGAGCACAATTTTGTAGAAACACAAGTAGAGACGGACAGACTAACAGATAACCATCCATACGTGACTGAAGCTTGACTGAAATGACTTTAGTGAGGAAATTTGAAATTAAAAATAAACCTCGGCAGTGATTGGCCACAGACAATCATATCATTAGCGCTCAGAGCGCATTTGGGGTCATTCTTCAATAATTGTTCAGTGTTAGACACAGATTTTAAAGTGTGGTGTTTTCCCATATGAAAGACAGTGAGTTAAATTTAGGGACGCCATCCTATAGCCAGCAGCTCAGCTGAGTTTTGCTAGCACTTCTGTGTTAATTATTCATAATCTGGTAAGATTGAAATTATTTCTTTATATATTTTGAATATTGTTTCATGTTCGAGTGATTTGATACTGCCATATCATAATCTAGCCTTACAAACAAGTAGGGATTTTGCTCTAGACCCCCCGCCCAAGTCAGGGTCTAGGGACTAACAATGTACCTAAACACCAGCAAGGATTATGCAAGACAGATCAAGAGTTGAGAATAAGGAAACATATTACCTATCCTCTTTTAGGGTAGAAAACTAATAATTATTTTTCAGAATCTATAGTCTGGGAGGATCTATCGGATGTAAACCCACCATGGTAACTGTGCTGTTTGGTCAGAGAGATCTGACCTGTCTGTATAATGTGGTTGTTGTGTCAGTGTGGTGTCCAGACGTGGGTAGAGAATAGATTTTGACACATGGCCCATACTTTGATTGCAGAGCTGCGAGTTTCTGTCGTCAACGAAGCAGTATCTATTCGGGTGGTGATTTACACAAGTGTATCTGTGCAGTCCTTGTGACAGAGACCACCATTATTGCCCGCCAGCACGGAGAGGTGGGACCGCCTGATTTCAGCACCAGAGCTACAAATACCAGATGAGTGAGCCTCTGGTCTGCTGGATATTCACCAACCCCATTTAGTTGCTGATACCCCATAAAAATTCCCACCATTTTCTGGACACTATGTAGTCAATATAGACAGGTGTGATGAGACCACCCCAACAGCACAGACAATAAATATCCTCCTTAGTAGCTGACTACCAGAACATTTTAATACAACTAACTATTCTAATACTTAAATATGTACACTTTTGCATTTATTATGTAACATTCCATGCATAATTTTCATAAATTTTAAATCCTTCTTTTAAAACAAGTTCTGGTCAAAATAAAACTTGATCCAGAACAAATAAATGTAATATAATTATATCAAAAACTTTACACACGTGAGTTAGTTCAGTGTATTGTAACACTTGTTAATCTTATTAGTCTTGTTAAATATCTATGGGTATATTTATAACTATCACACCACAGTACACATCATAACCCTAGACACTTTACGCAGCTACATTCATAAAAAAAATTAAGTGTGAGGTCGTAGTGGTAGCAAGAAAGGCCTTCTGACAATTCTCAATTACATTTTATCTCAGGAGCCTTCACAGCTGGCCTCATACAATTTACAGGTAGTACCATCATCATCATACAAAACCATCAATCCCACTACACAAACACTGGTCACAGACACTATGTATGTTCCGTCCAAAGTGACAAAAGACAGACATTGGTTACTTACAAATTTTACGTCTTAGTTGACAAGACACATTCACTACTGACAGACACAATGTTCCGTCTGAGTTGACAAGAAACAGACATTGGTCACAGACACAATTTATTTTCCTTTCGAAGTGACAAGAGACAGGCACTGGTTACATACAAATGTTACGTCCTAGTTGACAAGTGATAGCCACTGGTCACCTACAAAATAAATAAACATAAACAAATGTGTGTACGTGTCACTATTGATAATGGGAAACTGTTAAATGTGTACACAAATAACAAATGTAATAATACATTTTCAATATGTATTTATAATGTCTGGTTAAAATGTAAAAGTATATCAGAAAAAAAAATCTACAAGTCGTTACTTAGTTTCCTTGGTATTTTTATGTCATGTAGTCTTTTTTCTTAATATTTTATTAATCTTCTTCTTCTTCACGTGCCTGGTCTGGAACAGACATTGGCGATCATGACCCTCCAATCTTCTGTGTCTTTTGATAGTCTAATGAGGTTGTTGTTGCCCATGCTGTTTTTTGTTGCCCAGTTGTTTAAGCTTTCCACCTACATCTTTATCTGCCTTCCTCTTTCTCTCCTGCCTGGTATTGTCCCACATAAGACTAATTCCTCTACTCATACCCTTTTGTTAATATGTCCAATAAATTTCATTTGTCTTTTCCTGATGGATTTGATGAGCGACCTATAAACACCCGCAGCTGTCTATACCTCGGCATTTGCTTTCTTCTTTGTCCACGGTATTCTCAGTATCCTTCTCAAAAACCACATTTCCGCTGCCTCCAGTTTTTTCACCATTTGCTTATTCATTGTTTAACATCCGCATCCATATAAAAGAACGGACGACACGTAGTCCCTTAGTAAGTGAATTTTTGTGCTTATGGTGATGTCTCTGTTTTTCATTACTTTGCTCATCCTAGTAAAGGCTTCTTTGGACATGGCGATCCTTCGACAATCTCTTTTATTGAGACTGTTCCAGTGGCTGTCGACAGTAGCTATGCGACCCGTTTTGTTGCTGTTGTCTCGATACTTGATCTGGGATTTTCTATTGTAGTTATGTGGTGTGAAATCTGATTCTCTCCGGCAATATGTATTGTTGCTCTCGGATTCTCTCCGGCAATATGTACTGTTGATCTCTGGTTCTCTCCGGTAATATGTATTGTTGATCTCTGGTTCTCTCCGGCAATATGTATTGTTGCTCACATATCTGTGTCTGTTCATTAGCCATCTCCGAAATGTGTTAGAATCGCCCGTGAAGGGGGTTATAACCGAGCGAATTTGGTTATACTTATCATAGTGATCTACATTGGATAGCGTGTCTGTTATCCGTTGCAACGCGGTCATTGTGGGTTCGGCCTCTACAGGTAAGGGTATGTTAGCAGGATGGACGCTTGCCTGTTGCATTTCCTGTTGCTGTTGTAGCTGCTGTGCATATAACACCTGTTGTTGTTGCTGTTGTTGCTGTTGTGTATGCAACGTTTGTTGTTGTTGCTGCTGTTGTTGCTGCTGTTGTTCTTGACTTGGATCAATTATAGTGATTATTCCTGTCTGCTTTCACTAAAGAAAAGGGCAGGTCACGGCGCCAATGTAATGTATATGTGCCCGAGTCAGTTAAATGTGCAAGTAGTTAAATTGGTTTTTTCAATCGGAGTTAATCATTTTGATGTTGTTGTTATTCAAGTGCTACAGGTTTTCCATCTGAGATGGAGATTCTTGACTTTTGCTCATTATTTCAACCCAGATTCATTCTTCCCTTTAGGTTTAGTGATAAACACTCTCGCATAATGGTTTTCAAATGATCCAAATTTAACACAGCAATTGTAGACAAAGTTCAATTAGTTTATTAGTGTCATTAGGCAAACACTGCAAATTTCAGAATGATGGTTGATTATCCAAGAGGAACATTTATATATCCACAATGAAATATATGTATATATCCAATAGAATAATATACTAACTTGTCTACTTAAAAAACTTGTCTTGAGAGCAAGAATAAAGGGGGATGTCATGGCTGGCTCAGGCAGAGGCGACTATTAGACAGGCGACTACATTTCAAAATATATTCAAAGGAGAAGAGTGGAGTAAGTCAGATGAGAGCTGGATGAACTACCAGCAAGTCATCATCAGTCTTGGTCGAGAATGCAGCACTTGAGAAAATGGGAGAGCAGTACTAGAAATTGATCAGCTGGTAAATGATAATGATTGGTAAAATAATGCCAATGTGTCACTGATTGATTTTTAATCCGTGATAATAAGTCAAGCTTTTTGGTTGTTGATTTTCTTACTCTCCATGTGTCACAGCCATTTAAAAGGACTGACTTGACATCTGAATTGAAGATTCTGATTATTATCTTGGACTGGACTTCTTTTGATGTCGAATTTATTTCCTAATGCAATGAAAGCTCCTCTAGTCTTCTGTATTCTTATTTTGAAATCATTATTTGGTCCTCCAACTGTCTATAATGCTTTTGTTCCTCCAACTGTCTATAATGCTTTTGTTCCTCCAACTGTCTATAATGCTTTTGTTCCTCCAACTGTCTACACCGTGAGGCAAAGAAATCCATGACTTTTAAATATTTTGAAAAATTTGGCCGAAAATGACCCGATTATTTTGAAATTTGGTACAAATGGTGAGAAAATGTTTACCTACATTTTGCTTATTTCATTTAGTGCTCAGAAAGTCCGCCACCAACTGCAACACATGCGCGAATTCGGGTGCGCCACTTTCTCACTGACGCATCAATTGTGCGCTATTCTAGCTCATCCAATGCCTGCTTTATCCGCTCTCTTAGCTCATCCACGGTGCCAGTTTTCTTTCGGTAGACATTCTCTTGCAAAACACTCCAAATCCCATAGTCAACGGGGGTTAAGATCTGGACTATTTGGTGGCCAAAATTCGGTTCGATGAATTCAAGTGTCTCCTGAGTAAGCAGCGCAACTGTATCCCTAGCACGGTGAGCAGGCGGCGCGCTGGAAGATGAAGAATTCTGACATTTCCCTCATGTCAGGAAAAAATGCACTTCATCAACAGGTTGTTGCGGTAGTAATCGCCATCTATCTTGATACTAGGTTGAACAAACTGAATTCCAGTGTGGCCCAGTGATGAGACACCAACATAAACCATTAATGAATTGCTGAACGTTGGTTTTGCTCGCAGCAACCGATTAGCAGATATGTTTCTTTTTCTGGTGACAACCGGTGCATACACCCGATCGTTCTGACTATTGGTAGGCCGAACAAAACAGTAACAAGTGTTTCATCCGTGAAAAATATGAAACTCAGTTTATGCTCTGGGAAGCGACGCAAAAGATGTTGGCACCGGGAAAGCCGTGACTCTTTGTTGCGTTCAGTCAACTCTGTAGCCCGATGTTTCTTCAAACATTTTAATTGAAGTTCCTTTTTGATGATTCTGCCCATGCATTTTTGAGAAGCGCCTATTTGACGAGCAATTTGACGCTGGGAAAGATGTGTTCGAGGACGTCCTTCTTGACTGCACAATCTCGTTAACAGTATTGATGTTGTCATCGGTGAGCGCAGTGCGTGTTCGGCCAGTGCATTTACGACGTTCAACAGTGCCGGGTTGGGTCTATCTTTTGCAAAAGAAATGTCAGTCCGCCTAAATTCCATCCTTTGTTTGGAAACTCCTTAAGAAGTCGTTTCGCACCATAACTTTTGTTTTGTCGAAGAAAATTGATAGCCGTTTTTTCTTTTTCAGACAATGTAATTTTGCAGCAGAGGAATTACAGTTGTATGCAGCGCCACCTGCAAGGCGTAAAATTCGTTGCGCGAAATTTGAAATTCGAAATTTGAGACTTGAAATTCAAAAATGGATATTGTTATCATAATTGTCACCAAGTTTTATAATAATAGGGTCATTTTCGGATTAGATTCTAAAAATATTTAAAGGTCATGGATTTCTTTTCCTCACGGTGTATAATACTTCTGTTCCTCAAACCGTCTATATTGCTTCTAATGTATATTTAAGTTAGCATTTTATAGTGGTGTTTGTTTATGTGCAATATTGTTATCGTTTCCTGCATTTATTCGTATTATCTTTGTTTTCTCCAGTGTATTTTCACATCCACTAGCTGTGATTTCTCATTAAATATTTGCATGATGTCTCTCATCTAATTACATTTGTGTACAGAAGAGCCAGTTCGTGGGTAAAATCGTTAGCTATGCGTTAATTAGGGCAAGCAAATAATCTTTCAAGCATATAATGATTAATTAATTAAACTTTCCCATTCATGTGCTTCGTCCCAGCGCGAGGCAGGGTTCAATTTTTGCCACACCCAACTAAATGCATTTTTATTTTATACTTCCCATCAGCTCACACACGCATGTACGCACACACACCACACACACTCACACACACACACAGATTGTACATGTTTACACCGGTTGGTTCAACGTGCTAAAAATGTGTACCTTTGATCTCATCAGACTGTTGTCCCGAAGAGGATAATTTGTTACTTTTCTTTTTAAAATCTAATTCTACACAGTACAGTTAATTTAGTCTGCACTTTTTCTTTCTTTTTTTAATTGCGTATTATATTATTTACGAAAAAGATTTAATTAAGAACAATTTAAACCAGTTGTTAACATCCGATAAATTATCAGATATTTCAGCTGAGGTAATAATATTCATATATGCCGTCCACAAGGGAGTTATTCACAATTGCAGATAAAAGTGAACTATTGCGGACAAAATGTAACTCCATCAATGGTACCTGTACCTCGAAGCAGTATGGCAGCTTTCGTATCCAGACAACCAACAGAGCTTTTAAAGCGGGAGTTTTACACCTGGTAGGTTCAATCCAGCTGGACAGGTCTGCGTGGGTAGGGGTCATACAAAAGCTGGTTCACTGATCATCCAGGTTGTGGGTTTAAAGCACAGGGCCGACACCCCTGTTGTATGTAACAAATGTGAAGCGTTACGGAAACAGCAACACATGAAAACAACTTTGATGGGGGACGAACTTCCGGATTCTGTTGGGACACTGTAGGAAGGACAGCCGCCGACTGAACAAAGTGGAAGCAGTTTATTGCTGAACTACAAGACGCCACCAGGCGTGATGTTTACTGACTGCTTTGGCGGTCGGCTGCTAAGGATCAAAGAAAAAAGAAAAGAAACAAATTGGGAATAAAATTAGAAATCTAATTTATGAAAGAAGCCAATGTGACTCGTTTATTTTGTGTGACGTCACATTTCTTTGAATTTTCTGGCTGCTCTTTCCCATCTGTATTGTTTTCATTGTATTAATTAATTATAGGCGATCACAGCACAATAATATGTGGACATTATCAAATATTGATAGACCTACATATTGTCAGGAAATGTTATGTTAACTTTCAAACATTTTATTGTAACTAGTTCTAGCTTATTAAAATATCAGAGGGGAGCGGAGTGGCAATAGGTATGTCATCCGTATCTCATTCTAAAGGTCTAGGGTTCACCCTCAGTACAGGGAATGTATTTGATGGATTTTTTTTTTTTAATAACCAGTGATTCCTAATGATGACACACTCCTCCCTTATCTACTGGGTAGTGATGTTGAATGTTTAGCCTTCTCGGATACGGGCGAAAATAAGGAGGTGCCATGTGCAAGTTGCGCACGTTAAAAATACCTCGACAGTTGGAAGTCGTAAAAAGTAGACCACATGGCTACTGCCCAGACAAACTTTAAAAATTAGGAAACCTGCCGACCACATAAACACTTTTATAAAATGCCTGATTTCTATATACACATATTGGTATCCTTGGCGGTGCTGCGGAGTGCGTGCACTTTGCTGAGATCTACCTTGTGTGATCTAAGGGAGTAGATCGGAACACTGAAGAAGATGTCCGTGTGCAGTGAAAATGGCTGTTATAACCAAACGAAACAGAAAGTTGCGACTGCCAAGTAAAAGCAAATAAATATAAAACTGGAAAAAAAACAGTTAAATATAAAACATTCATATGTTTATTATTCCAAGTCAAAACAAATAGATTTACAAACTGAAAAAAAACAGTTAAATATAAGACATTCTTATGTTCATTATGCCAAGTCCAATACGGAAATATGTTATATAAACAAAATTAAATGTGAAACACTCAAACACTACACAATGTTAAAAAAAAATTAATTATATTGTCCTGTTTCCTCAATGACTACATTAACGTTTAATTACGTATTCAACCCTCACCCAGAACAGATTTTAGATCTATTCCTTACTTTAAATACTCGGTGAGTTTTATTTATTTTATCATTTTGACAAGATCTTCAAGCTCAGTAATACTTTGTGTTCGATTGTTTTCATGTCTCCCCACTTGTCAGTCGGTTTTCATCACCCAATCTCATTAGTATTGATACAGTATTCGTGTTTCATTTTTAAAAATTGCTAATTACATTTTTTAACATCATGTTTTTCAGGCAAGGCTGTTCTATAGCTGATGTTGCTGTCGCTGGTTATTTGTTGACTATTGATTATTACCATCCATAGCATTGGTTCTGTATAACGTTATGGGATCATTTTTGTCATTTATTCTGTTAGATATTTGTTCGATAATATGTTCTCCAGACTCAGCTAACTTTATTTAAAACAAAACATACTTTTCCCAATCTCTGTTACAGTCTACAGTTTTATTTACCTCACCAGCTTTCAATAAATTTCTTCCAACTTATCTCATATTTAAACGGTGTCTCATAAAATATCTTCCCACTTATCTCATATTTAATAGTTGTCTCGTAAAATTCCTTTACATTAATCTCATATTTCATCGACGTCTCATAAAATAACTTTTGACTTATGTCCTATTTGTTCGACGTCTCAAAAAAACACCCTGCCACTTATCTCATATTAATTGGCGTCTCGTTAAATAACTTCCACTTATTTCATTTTAATTGGCGTCTCATAAAATACATTATACACTTCAAGCAAAGAATTACAAAAATACGGCAGAACATACAATATTTTAATATTTTAGATAAGCAGAAATATATACAAATAAATTAAGTAGACACTAATCCGGTAATTAAGCATACACATTTCAAACATTTAATGTGACAGTACAAACGTGTGTACACATAAGTCAAATAGTTCTTCTTCTTCAAGCACCATGCTTGATGTCGTAAGTGATCTAGTTTCTCCATAACTTGCGGCCTCTAGTACTCTCTATCAACTCTGATGTTGTTTCTCCATAACTTGTGGCCTCTAGTACTCTCTATCAACTCTGATGTTGTTTCTCCATAACTTGTGGCCTCTAGTACTCTCTATCAACTCTGATGTTGACTTCTTGCCATGACATGATGTCTAATTGTCCTGTATCTTTTCTATTTGTTGTCCTGTTTCTCTATTTCTCAATCTTTTCTGTTGTCACCATGTATACCAACTTTCTTCTTCTCATAACATGCACAAAGAATACAGATTGTTTCCTTCTAATATGAATAGTAAGTTTCCTTTGTGTTTTTACCTTTTCAAAAATCATCAATAGGTCAATACATACACTGCTATCAACAAAATTATAGAAGAATACACCACTTAAACTTTACAGTACTCAGATATTTAAACACATTAAGTATAGAAATATTCAATGTTAAAGCGTGCCATTTCCAACAAGGTTTATACAAGATTCGCCAAATGACCTATACATAATAATACAACAACTAGGAATAGACGTACAGCTATTTAACCATATTATTTTGGAATATTGAAGTTTACATTTATGTAACGTAAAGAACGTCCAATCCTGTATTCCAATTTTCCTGCCTTCACTCAACTTCTCTCTGCCATTATTCATGCGAGCATCCTTTTTTCACAGCATCTAGTGACTTCTTTACTTCTACATCAATAGTGACTGATAATAATCTTAAACTTTGTAATGACACTCCGGACCTGGTTACCTTCATCGGCGCTTATGCAAAGGTAAGTGGACAATGACGCATGTTTTGTTCGCTGTTGAAGTTTATTTTTATTTTGGACATCAGGAGTGGACGTATTAAGTGGACTATCAGCTGTCAGATCACGTAACGATTTCCGGGAGACCGCAATGTCTCTGATAGTCTTAATAGCTTGACTGAAAATCACCTGGGGAACGAGTCTGATAATAGGACAACAGTGACATGTTACGGTAACGAGTTAATTTTACAAGCATGACTTCACAAATACAGGGCCTATTCTTCCGCTCTGTCTAGACTTGACAAGTGGAAATTTTTGGACAATGGGAAATATTTCCGGGCCAGGGATGTTGTCCGATGAGTAACAATCTTGATGCAAATTCAAATTAAGATACAAGATACAACACTTCCGCCCAGATTAATCATTCTAATAAACAACGATGTAATTAGTAAAACCTTGAAAGACATTATCAGTAGCAATAATCATGGCAGAATTTTGGTAATTATGACTCTTAGAGGGGTAATACCTTATATAGTTAGGTGATAATGTTCAGATGAGGAGGATGGGGAAACCCTTACCAAAATCAAACTCCTTACCGAGGGGGTTATTTAAGATTAGAAATGAAAATAAATTTCATCGGGTTTCACCCAATAAGAACCTCACGGAGCTACATTTGTACATTATTATGACTCGATCTAAATCAAAAGAAGGTCCGGTGAACTATGTGTGCAGGGGCCGAAATTCCGCTTAAAACCTAAAGCATTTTAACATTTCTACGTTGTATTCAGTCATGGTCAAGGATAAATCATGGCCAGAATAAAAAGTAAAATTTAGAATTCCACTACAGAACAGGCGAAAGAACTGGGAGCACTTTTTAATTTAAAAGAATTAGCAAACTCCAACATTAATACTTAACGCCCCAGGTCCTACATACCACACTCAATCATATCAAGTTAGAAAACTAACTCACATGAGGACGATGGTAACTTAAACAGTTGCCTGACATATTATGGATTTCTTTGCATAAAATATGTGTATTAAATCACTCGAATTGGGGTAAGTAGAAACATGTAAATTTTACCATTTTATATTTGCTTTTGACATGTATAATTTGCTTGTGGATGTATAGTTGAACATTTGGTTGGCAGCCTCATCATATACAAGAACTATCCCCTAAACCACCACTGCAAAAGCTGGTGTCCCACTAACATCCACGGCAAAATCTGATGGCTGGAACCAATATAAAGGTAGACTCAAGCGACATAGGGTTTAGGGAATTGATAACATCATGATGTATATATTATGTATGACCACCTTTTGAAATATGTTTTATATTTATATTATATATGAAGAGAATTCATGTATCGCCTTCCGCTTAACCACATTCATCCGACTCGATGGGTTCTAATTTAAAGCCCAGGAAAATCATGCACAATTCTGAGGAAGATGAAATGATGGAGGGAAGTGGAGGGTGCTTGATGTTTCTATCACGTGACGCGATACTTAAAAGAGGTATTTGCTTCCTCTCAGTTTTTGGTACGCTAGACACCTACACCAGACCGGTATTGTAGACAGTTGATTAGGTAACGTGAGTAATTACCCCGACCTTGCCGTAAGGAACATGCTGCTGCTAAAGCATTCGACTCCTGAAGAGAAGGATCAGTCAAAACACCTCTTAAGACCAGCAGTGACGCACCCAGTAATCTGTGACAATCTTGGTCAGCCCATTTCGAGCTAAGTACTCAGTACAACTCACAGCTGCTGGACCACTGCAACTAAACAGAAAAGATATGATGTCATCAAACTGAAGAACCCCCTTACCAGAAAAAACTTTTGTACTTGATGTAAAGAGACGAAAACAAATTGCCAAGAGTCAGGAAAAGACAGCGTCTGATGATGTTGACCAGAAATTCAACACCTTTTCAACAATATATAAGGAAAGCAGCATTGTGTGATTCGCTTGCATAGCTTGGAGGGGGTGTTGCACGGAAGGTCCTTGGTTTGAGTCCCGGGTAAGCCACTCACGTCTGTTGTTTTTCTGTTGTCTAGTTTTCTACTTCTTTATTTCTCACGAGTGCCTGAAAACTTACCTTTATGTTTGTCTAAAATTTATTTACAAAAGGCAGGAAACAAGATGATCAGAGCACTTCAGATAAACACTGAATAAGGAACCACCAGAGATGCAGTTGATGTTCCTGAGGCTGAAAATGATTTAGACGTAAATACGGACATTCCACAAAGATAAGAATTCATCACAACTATCAAAAGATTAAAGATTGTAAAAGCTCCTGGTCACTTACTTACTTACTTAGTCGCTCCCCTTCTACCGAGAGGTGTAGAGGTTTGGAAGAGAGAGCGCCAGACTATCCTATCGGCTGTCTTCCTCCTGGCCTGGTTCCATTCTAGTCCTCGGTCCTTCAAAGATTGTCTAATGTTGTCCTCCCAGCGGATTCTGGGTCGTCCTGGGGGTCTGGATCCTTGGCTTTTTGTTTCCCATGCTTGTCGTGGTAGCCGATCTTCTCCCATTTTGCAGACATGGCCAAACCATCTTAGTTGGGACTGTTCTACTTGCGTTTGCAGGGGGTGGGTTTTAAGGCCTTGACGTATCGTCCGGTTGCGTACCATGTCTCTTCTTGTTACTTCAACCACCTTCCTGGTCACGACAATTTAAATGTTGAGTTATATAAGACAAACTCTGAACTAGCAAAAGAACTATTAGAACCAATATATACAAAAGTCTGGAAAACAGAGACAACACTTAATTAAGGAGTGGAATAAAGAAATAATTGCCAAAATGCTCAAGAAGGAGATGCATTACTCTTCTGTCAGTTACCAGTAAAATACTAGTCATGACAATTATCCAGAAAATTTCAATATCAGTAGACCATACTGAGAAAAGAACAAACAGGATTCAGAAAGAACAGAAGACGTGTAGATCACATATTCACCCTCAGGAACATGTTAGAACATTGCTCAGACTGGCAGAGACCGCTATACAATTACTATGGTTATTTTGAAAAGGTTTTTGATAAACATAAACAGGCACACCTATGATAAAAACTAATGGAATTCCCAGCTGCATTGTTACCATCATAAAAAGCCACTATGCTAACGTTACATATAATGTTGGGCAGAGCAACTTAACTTTTGAGGTGACAGGGGTACGACAGAGATTCCCCTTAACAACCACTTTATTTTTAACAGTTATAGACTGGGTGCTGCGCCAGACAAGAGAGGGAAGTCCAAGAGGAATAAGACGGACAACATTTTCTACAGTGGGAGATCTGGAATTTGCAGATGACATTGCACTACTAGCACATTAACATCACCACATCTAAGAAAAAACAGATAGATTGAGTAAGTATATCCAGCAGGTGGGTGTGAACATCAGCATAACGAAGACAGAGGTCATAACACTTAATGTGGGAAATCTTTACCCCATAACAATAAGGAACCATAAGCTGGAACAGACAGACACATTTACATCCCTAGGATGCCTAGTAACACCACACGACAGAACAGGCAAAGACATCAACAACAGAATTAATAAAGCGAGAACAGTCCTGCTAGCCTAAACAAATCCTAGAAGTCCTCTCAGTACAGCACAAACACAAAATTAAGATTATATGAGAGATGTGTACTTTATGTGCTTTTCAATGGTGCTGAATACTGGAGAGTAACAGAGAAGGAAATGTCGGAATTGTCCTCTTTTCATGCACTCTGCCTAATAAAAATGTTCGGAATCTTTTGGCTGAATACCATCACCAACCAAGAACAGCTTACTTGTAGCAAACAAGAGGATATGCACACCATCATAGCATGCAGACGTTGGAGTTAGGTTGGCTACGTCCTCAAAAGAGACCCTGGTGCTATCACAAGAACAGCTATGCTATGGTCTCATGAAGTAAAGTGAAAGAGAGGCCGACCAAAAACAACTTGGCAGAGAACTGTGGAGGCCGCAGTGCAAAGAATCAACCAGAGCTTAGACACTGCACAAAGGATGGCCGCCAACTGTGCAAAGTAGAAGCAGGCGTGATGGTCACTGACTGCCTTTACATGTGGCAGCTAAGGATTAAGAAAGAAAAAGAAGACTCAGTAGAAACTCAGCTCTTGACTCCTTTTTTTTTTTTCTAACCCACAATATCAACCTATGATGACAAAATGCACTAAATTAAACACATTGCCACAAGCAAAGAAAAAAATAATTTTGATAGGAGACATAACCCTAAGGTTATAAAGTACCAAAGGAGTTCATCCTACGGTAACGTTTCTTCTCCCAAAAACAAGAAAAAATGTGACAGATCTCAACATTGTGATTCTAAAAGTTTAGAAAACTATAGCAGAAGTAATTATATGAAAGTTCATCAGTCTAGTAATAATTTTTCTGCTAAAAAGTCAGTTCTATCTGATGGACATTGTTATCTGGGAAGAAGTATTAAGAATAACTATTGTAACTGGGATTTAAATCAGTACAACGGTGTTAATAGAGGAAATAACAATGCTCTCAAAAGAAATTATACAGATCGCAACCAGGTTAACTGTGCTCCACATAAGAGCAAGATTATTATTAATCAGAGTAATAGGAACGGTAATAGGTTCTTAAATGCTTTTGCTTGTCATGCTGATAGGTTTGAGAGATCATCTCGGTCTTGTGAAGGTAGTAAATTTTTTTCAGCCTACCGCACTGACAACTGTGAATTATAGGTCAGGTTGTCCCTGGGACGTCTATGTTGTCTGCTATGTGACGAGAGTTGTTGACATCGCAGGAGGGCCACAACCTTACACCACGGAGTTCGGGTAATTGTGTAGTGAACTTTTCCGTGTTTCCTCATAATCTTACCATGGATTAAAATAGATATTTTCATTTGTATTGTCTCACAGCGAGCGACTTTGCGAGGGGAATCACCATTCTAATTTTACATTACCTGTGAGAGATGTAGATCACTGTGTACCATTTATCCATTCAAGCGAGCCTAGACAGTACGTTAACCCACCGTGTCATGATGTCACCTTGCGTGTTGATGAGATGTTCGCAAGACCTCGAAGGAATTTTTTTTTGTTTTTAAAGGTCCTTTTTTTTTTTGTTCTGTTTACAAACACTGAATGTTATTGTATTCTTTAGTATAGAACTTTATATGTTGTTAATGAAATATTATGTAATCTTTGTAACATTTGATTGCCATAATTATTTGTTGGTTGTTACTTATATGACTGTATTTTAATTATGCATTAAATAATTTCTATGCACAAACTTATTTACTGAGACAATGTAATAGTCATTTTCATAGATAGTCCTGAGTGTTTATTCACTACTTAAAATTTTGTTTTGTTTTTTCATCATGGATTTGATACCATGTTTAATTAACATATTTATATACAGATTATTTGAATTAATTGTTTAGTGAAAGGTAATTTTAAACATAACTTGTATGTATTATTAATGATTTTTCGTTGAAGTTAAGGACGTATTCTGAAACTTGGTTTCCATTTTTCTCAATTATGACATTTGATAATTTAAACGATTCGATTTTTTTTGTCAGCTAGAATTAACTTAAATTTCCTATTAAATTAAGTGGGTAGAATTAACAGCGACGGCTGATACTCTTGTTCATTTAAAGAATTTAAATATCTGATTATAAATACATAGTTAAGATAAATAATATTACACTTATATATATTTATAACTTCGTTTGTAGTTAACATTTTATTACCCAATGTGACGTTTCTTTGATGTATTTTTTTTTTAAAAAAAGAAGAGAAAAAAAAAACTTACACGTTTTGATGTGTGTCTATTTAAAGATAAGATTATTTTTATGTTACTCAGCTAATTTAATTGTTAGTTATTAATTATAGCTACATATTACTTAGAAATAAAAATACTATTTTTATTTAACCTAAAGAGAAGAAACATTTTTTGTATTGTAAATTTTTGGAAAAATGTGTTTTGAACATTGTGATATTTATTTTTTTCTGCGCCAGCGCTAGATTGTATGTTAGGGTTACTATTATGTAGTGACATTAATTCTTTGAAAATGTTGTGATGTTTGGATGTATTTTTTGGTTGTTAGCGCTTGACTATGCGTCAATGCGGAACTTGTGTTATCGTTAATAATTTTTTGTTTGGGTGATATTTGATGTAATTTATTTTTAGTTATGTATAAGTTTATAATTTAGTTAAATTACTTATTATGCTGTGCTTGTCATAAGCTTTCTTTTTTGTGTTAGTATATAAATATACTTTAGCATTTTTGTATTTTACAATACGTTTGTTATATTTGGATAGTTATTGTTAGGTGTTGTTACCAACTTTCTTTACATTTGCATCTTTACTGTCATCTCTCTTTGTTGACTATTCGTCATTTCTTTACATCTTTTCTGTTGTCTTTTCAGTATTGTCTGATATTTTGTTTATGCTTCCGTGTTTCATCTTTGATGTCATTCATACTTCTAGTATACTTTTTTTTTTCGTGTTACGCTATTTATACTTTCATTCTTTGTAGTGTTAAGTTAATTATATGACTTTAGATAATGTAATTGGTTCTTATAGTTCTATTTGTTTTACATGTATGGAATTGTTGTCTTCATTGTCATCTTATGATTCTATTTGATTCTTATCATATTCCCATTTCATATTTTGTCTTTTCTCGTATGATAATTTATTTTCTGTTTATTTTGTACTATGTATACTTAATTTGGGTTTTGTATTAGATTAATTTTTTATTTTGGTATGCTTGAATGATTATGTTGGATGATTTAGTCGTTATCTTACATTTATTGATGATATTTTTGTAGATGTGCTATGTTCTCTTGTCATAGGTATATTTTTGTAGGTAATTGATAGAACTTCATTAATTTTTTTTAAAAATTTTTGGGAATTAATTTAAGAGGTATCTGATATAACTTCATTGACCGTTAAATTTTTGGGAGTTAATTTTCAAAAAAAAAAAAAAAAAAAAATGATATAATCATTTTTTTTTTCCCTGGGAGTGTGGCAAACTGATAAGTGCAGATGTGATGAAAGGGAAATGATCTTGGGAAATACGTGTTGAGTAGAGTTAATTTTGGGTTAGAGTACTTGCTTACAGATTGGTATGGATTTGTTTAAAGATATCTCCTCTTAGTTTCGTGGAAGACAGTATGTCAGATAGCAGGTGAACTCTGGTCATAATGTACTGTTTCTGAACTGTTTTTGAGTGATGTGTGAATAGCTCTCGCGGCTAGTGTCCGCAGGGATTTTTGAGAGCAGTGTTAAGAGAACAGTAGATTCTCGTGACTGTGTGAACGGGGTGTGTTCCCGTGGGTTCAGTCGATGCAGGGTTTTTGACTGAGGTGGTCAGCCCTAAGGTGGTTTTTGGATAATGTATGCCTGCGCAGGGCTATAGAGATTTTGTAGGCCTTGATTATTATATAACTGCCGTAGATGCAGTATTTGTGCACTGATGTGAAGTATAGAGATTTTGTAGGCCTTGATTATTATATAACTGCCGTAGATGCAGTATTTGTGCACTGATGTGAAGTATAGAGATTTTGTAGGCCTTGATTATTATATATCTGCCGTAGATGCAGTATTTGTGCACTGATGTGAAGTATAGAGATTTTGTAGGCCTTGATTATTATATATCTGCCGTAGATGCAGTATTTGTGCACTGATGTGAAGTATAGAGATTTTGTAGGCCTTGATTATTATATATCTGCCGTAGATGCAGTATTTGTGCACTGATGTGAAGTATAGAGATTTTGTAGGCCTTGATGATTATATAACTGCCGTAGATGCAGTCTTTGTGCACTGATGTGGAGTAGAGATTTTGTAGGCCATGATTATTATATAACTGCCGTAGATGCAGTCTTTGTGCACTGATGTGGAGTAGAGATTTTGTAGGCCATGATTATTATATAACTGCCGTAGATGCAGTCTTTGTGCACTGATGTGGAGTAGAGATTTTGTAGGCCATGATTATTATATAACTGCCGTAGATGCAGTCTTTGTGCACTGATGTGGAGTAGAGATTTTGTAGGCCATGATTATTATATAACTGCCGTAGACGCAGTCTTTGTGCACTGATGTGAGGAGTAGAGATTTTGTAGGCCAGGATGTGTAAGGGCCGTATGGTGTGTTAACTACATTATGAAGATTCATGTTTCGATGTAACTGTATTCGTCTAGATCTACGTGATGTTATAATTGTAATAAACCATGGTTAAAATATCATCAGACGTTACACCATTCCATGACTTGGTGTGTGCGCTACTGTGAGTGACTGTCCCAAACCACACTCACCTTCTTCACCATGATTGATTACATATAACATTTGGATTCTCCTTCGATCAGCTCGTGCATGAATAAAATTTTAACATTTTAAATTGACAAATGGTGACGACACTAAAGGACAATTATTCAGAAAATGTTGAAAACTTTTAAAGTTTATTTGAGAAAATAAATAGAAATATCAAACAGTCTATACAATTTAACATTCTGTACAGATAATAAATTGAATCGTTGATGTGAATTATTTGTTCCATTTCGTCGGGGTATGTTACTTTTATTGTTACTTTATATCAACACAGAAACTTAATGCTAGGTTCAGGATACCAAGGTAGAGAAAAAAAAAATTTATTAATGTATTTAAAAGTTTGTCTACCTTGTTAATTCATCAAGTTTATTATCAGGAAAATGTCTGAATCTGAATACAGAACTAAACTGGTGGAATCAATGATCACGTCTGCTTCATGTAGTCTATCGTTGTTTACAGGTTAAGTTAAATAATGTTTAGAAATTGAGTCGTAAGACCCAAATCTCTGTAACTATAGTGCATGTTTTTACATTCTGTTATAGCCTAACTGACTTGCATTTTCAGATTCTGATAACTTTTTACCTGTATCAACTCTGCTGTCGACGATTGTTTCTTCTTTTCATGTATCTATTTCTTCGAGTGCACTAACAGAAAATGGCTGCTGTGCAAACTCGTTAAAGGGACTAATGTAAATTTTACAGGTTTCTTTCTAAGTGGTTATATACGAGGCTGGCAACCTCAACATATGAAAATAGTAAATGCATGAACCACTACTGCAAGAACTGGTGATTTTTTCTGACTAGTCGTGGGGAAACCCGATAGCAAATGGGACCCCAAGAATCTGACTGGAGCAGTAATGAGTGATAATTACATCATGTGTGCCTCAATGAAGCATATCATTTTTGAGATAGATGTAACTCGTTAATGTTAGTTCAGGCACAAATCAAATTCTCACTGTTCAGACACATTTTACCTGTTAATCCTCGGAGTTATATTGGTGAATTGTAACCATCTTCTCAGAGTTACGTTGTGCGTGCTCGAGAATTAAATTCTTCTGAAAGTTTAAAATTGGTGGGCGGACAACGGGAACGTGAGCCTGTTAGAGTGCTTCAAATAAATGTACTTAGCAGAAGGCATTTGTTTTTCTATTTTTCTAAAGTTAATGGATACAAGCCATCAGACGGTTTGTGGTACTTACGCCGCTAGTGTGAGAGAAAAGCATTCACCTTAACTGCCTACAGGGGAAGAGAGTGCGGAGAAGGCTTTTGTCATCACAGAATTAATGAACCACAGCTGCAGGACTCACCTAGAGTTATGTTTTTTTTGTGTAAAACAGGCACCAGCAAATTTTCCTAAAACTCCCATCTATGTCTCTATGACGATAAATTTGTATCCATTACAATTTCACAAATATTTTCCATATTTATTTTAAACTGTAAAAGACTAATTCACTCCTAATTTTGTTACCTGTTGTTTTAAAACTAAACAAATATAGTTGATTCATTTTATGTAGGAAAGCAAACACATGAGTCAGAGTCCCTGATAAATACAAAGATATATACTTACATATATTTACACCTATAGAGCCACTACTTATAAGAGGAACTCGTAGGATTACATCAACTGGGGGCTTGGACTGGCTAGAACCATTGCTCAAATCCTTCACAAAAGGCGACGGACAGATATAAGTTAACCATTGCTCAGCCCTAATGCCGCATGGGTTTTGACTTATGGAAATATCTTGTGAATGCTCCCTTAAGGTAGAAGTGTCAATCACCTTTCATCTACATCTCTGCCAAGAGTAATCTGGTCAAGGTAGACATCTTTGACGACCCATTTAGATACTCTTGAGTTTTGGTCACTGTTGGACCACTACTGCAAAGCAGGGGTGGCAACCCGTGACAGGAACAAATAATAGTGCCTTTACATTTTAAATTACTGAGTAATGATCTACTATAGTGCTTAATGAGGCCCATTAGATTAAATTGTTTTCGGCTTTTGTTGTGCAATTATACAGATCCCTAAATTTGTTAGGAACTTCTTAGCAGACATAATAGCTTCAATTATTATTGAATGAATTCAAGCAGTAAGATCAGTTTTAATTGGCATGATCACTAAAAATATACTTCATTTAGTAAATTTACAACATTTTTGCGGCACACTTTAATAGGCGCGATGGAACAACGCTTGGGAAACACTGATCTAGATTGACAGCACCGTTTCGACTGACTTTGTGCGAGTCTTCGGAGTGCCACTTGATCTGTTATCTCTGTGGAATAGTGTTCACTTCTGTCTCATGGCAGCCAATATTTTGATAGATGTTTTCATTTTTATTTACAACTTACAGGCATCCCACTGTGTTTATTTTTGTGTTTGCAGAAAAACGACTTACTTAACTTGCTTTTGACCCACTTTTACAGATGTAAAGTTGTCCGTCATTTCAAGGGAGATCACTTATGTCTTCCTATTATCTAAATAGGGTTCAGATTTTTGCTGACTTAACAAATTCCTGTGACAGTATTAACACTATGTAGGTCACATTACACAGTTATCACCTGTTGAATTTAACACTAAACTGTGCACATTTTTAACGGGACATTCCTTGCCCATTCTTGAACTTTTCCCATCTCGCTATTAGAGCTGAAATCGTGTAGAGAAAAGGATTAACAGCAGAGTTTATAGGAAGTACAAGCACCGCTGTCCAAGCGTAAACATCATTATTGATCTCGTAGCCGCCAAATGACAATAACCCCATGACCCCTACAGGAAACCAACACAGGAAATCAGACATGACTACAAGAAACAACCGTTTGGCCACTATTATATCCTCTATCCTCCGCGAGGGAGACCTGTTTGAAGCTGTCTTTGTAATTCTGTTATCTGACATAGCACGAAAGATCGCTATTTGACCATAAGCAATTATGAGGCACATAAGAAAATTAAGCACGATGAACACGCTAAATGAGTACTCCCATCCTTTGAGTCGATGATTTGTCAAAGGTAAGCCAAGACACATGGCATTAGAAGAATATATTTCAAACGTGAAAACATTCGGAATTAGTGAAAGTATAAAACCTGTAAACCAAGATAAAAGAATGGCGATACGTGAGCTCAATTTTGAAAACTTTATTTGACCAAATGGAAACTTGATGACTAAAAATCTGTCTAGAGTGATGAGAAGAATAAAAAGTTTTGATGTTTGGCCTGACAGAGTAGCCAGAAAGCCAGCAATTTTGCAGACAACGCTTTCTCTCCAGTTTTTGTGATACAGAACATAATTGTCGCGGTAGTAATAATCAGCTCCAGCAATGATGAACAAATAGACTCCCATAATTAGGTCAGATATACCCAGGTTTGTCACAAACAGACCATATCCTGTTTTGAGAACTGACCTATCCCAAATTATCCGATACACAATAACCGATATGTTCCCCAGAACGGCAAGAACTGCGACCACCCAGAGAAGGACACGTTGGACATCAACTCGTACAAGATCAAAACATGACGAAATGGCGTCTTCCGGGGCGTGACATGTGTGGTATGGGATTTTTGTACCTAGTATTTGAGGACAGCAAATTTCAAATTTTTCCGTGTACAGATGTTGATCGATAGTAAGATCGCCAAACAAATCTTCATAGAAATTCTCAATGGGTATTCCACGTAAATCTAAAGTCTGTAGAGTGAAGTGGGGGGGGGGGGGGGGGGGGGGGGGGGGGGGGGGTGGGTATGGGGGGTATGGGGGGGGGGGGGGTGAATGTTTTTATAGACATCAGAAACAAAGGTGAAGCTTAAATTTAAATGCCTCAAGCGTGGAAGGAATCGAAACAATGAGCCGTATAGATATGTCAGACCTGTATGGGAAAGATCGAGTACTTCAAGTTTTGAGAAGTGCAAATTCTTCACTAAAACCAGATTTGAGTTATATGACAAGTTTAAGCGGCGAATATGTGGTAGTGAATTATGCATCTCCATGAAGTCCTGTAGCAGATTGTGACTAAGATCTAGCGTGTGCATTATTTGTACAGAATAGAAGTCTATATAACCTACTTTGTGTATGTTACATTTAGACAAATTAATCAAGAATACATTTGGTAATTTAAATATATATGGATAATATCCGAAGTAGTAACCTAAATTAAGTCCGGATACGTCTACATACTTAATTCTGTGGTCCAAGTCATTCAAACGTAAACTAGAAATGTTATAACCTCTCACTGTAACTGTCCCTGAGACACAGCGCAAACCGTCATGACACGACACGTTACAGTTTAGTTCGTCATCTTTATGTGGACACTCAGGAAAACCGTTACACACTAGGTCAGGATGTAGACAAACTTTACTGTCCCAGCAAGCGAAATTTCCAGAACATGAGCCAATATTAAAACCTACTTCCTCCTCTCCTGTAGGGCAATCTGCTCGTCCATCAAGGACATAATGTTGAGGAATACAGTAAGACTTATAACATTTAACATATCCCTCTACGCACTGGTAGTCCAGACAGTTCTGAAGATGAGACATATCTCTACAACCTAGAACAGCCCCGTACCTGTCTTTGATATAGACACACTTGGGAGCCCAGATTAGACCTCCCTTTGAACTGTAGCAAGTGTTCGCTTGTTCCAGTTTCCCAATGGTCTCATCCAATGGACCCTCTGCTCCACTGCAGTCTTTATGCCCATCATTAAGCTGATCGAAAAGGACACACGGTTGGCCACTATTACAGATAACGGCGCAAGTTTTGTTTCTCTCCAAATACTTGTTATGAACAACCGTGTCCTCATTGACACGTGTCGAAATTGTGCAATCTATTTCACCATCGTTAAGCCACTGTACATTCAAACACTAACCATCACTGCAAAGTTTACCTGTGTACTCGCCATCAAGTACATCGTTTCCTAGAGTCTTCACACACGACATTTCATCTCGTCTGTTGGTACAGTGGTCGATTTTGTCGCAGACGAAGGAATAGGAAATATATCGGGGTTGATCTCCATCCTCACCACAGTCAAAGACAGGAAACTCCATTTTTGTTTTTTTTAGAAAAGTTAAAAAATGTGTGCTCGCTACATAGGAAGAGGGAGATACAATATTGCCACCAAATTCCATAAAATCTCCTTTTTTCAAAGCTTCATTGTAACTTTTCGTGTTTGCTGGTTTTATATTAATAATATTGTCATCATCAAGCGTTCGATAAAGAACTGTCTCAAACAATTCTAATGTTTTTAACCTATGATCACATGAAACATCCACCCATCCTTCATCAAAACGATCTTTGTAATGAGAGAAGGCCTGGGCCATGTCGCTGTCATTATTGTCATCTTTCCTGATATCTGTAAACTGCCACACAGCACAGTCATTGTCGAACCCACCATCTGGTTTACCAGACATCCAATGATTCACCAGCACTGGAGGAGTTAGTCTTAAGCTGCCATAATGTTTTTGAGACCATTTAAATGGTCTTACACCGCCACGTCTTTCTCGTTGAAGACCAAAGAGAACACGAGCAGAATCGTTGGTGTAAGGAACCGTAACTGTGTGAGTTCTAATATACCAATATAATGTCGTCTGCAAAAAGTACAGCTCATCTAGAGTTTCAATTCTCGCCCAATTGTCATAATCATCAATAAACCAAGAGAGCGTATAGCAAGAGAGAAAATGCACACCGTCGTTAAGTTCATAAGGAAACCAGTATGGACTACACAGTTTGCACATCGCCATGTACAGATGTTCTGCAGCGTCGTATGTGATGAAATCTCGTTCAAAGGGTAAAATAATTGAATCATTAAGATAGATAAACTCATCATTGTATCTATCAGAGAATATCGCAAAAAATGATTTTATGTTTGTATTTTCTTGTTGTCCAACATTTGATATATTTTTTATTTCATCTTCTGAAAAATATGCATCCATCAAAAATATAACAGCGATATGGGTTGCATTCTCTCTGACTCCAGGTATCTCAGAAAACAAACGTTGAACAAACTTCATTTTTATGTCCATGACTTCTAGTGCAGTTTTAAATGACAGATACATATATGGTTTTTCTTCGATTTTGCGTTCTTTTTCGGAAACTCCTACTGAATCAAAACTCCAAGAGCTTACATTTACTTCGTTATTTTGGTAGTCGAATCCGTCATATATCTGAATGTATCGTACTCTTGAAATGTCATTCTTGTCAGAGAGCTTGTAATAGTCATAGTCTAAAATATGGATTAAGTAGTCATACTCGATACTAAAATCCACCAAAAACAGCACCACTATGTCCATTTCGGCAGTAGTACAGTTATGTAAAGGAAAGCTTGAGGAGTCACTTCCAGGAATCTCTGTAATGTTCAAAGAAATTCAAGGTAAACACATATTATTAATAATACCTGTACAAGTTATCTTCTTCTTCTTCTTTGATCCTTAGCTACCGACTGTCACATCAGTTAGTAGCCATCACGCCTGGTGACGTCTTGTAGGGCAGCAACTAACTGCTTCCACTTTTCTCGGTCGGCAGCCATCCATCATACAGTGCCCCCCCATCTCTGGTTCATTCTTTGCTTCTTGGCCTCAATAGTTCTCCGCCAGGTTGTTTTTGGTCGGCCTCTCTTTTTCTTTCCTTCGGGAGTCCATAGCATAGCTGTTCTTGTGATGTACAAGTTATAATAAGATAAATATGAAAATTTAAACATAAAAATATTGAGTTGCAGCAGAGATAGACAATTGATTAAGTGTTGTACATAGGACCGAATTATCATTTAAGTCCACTAAGCACGTGATTAAGAATCAGCACTAAAAAGAGGCACCATAAAAATTAAGATTAACTATTGATGATAATCTATGCACTCCAGTACTAACTTTATAATCGCATGCGATATCAACAAGCGAAATTATGGAACCATATTTAATGAATATTGTAAAAGCCGGTCATAAGACAGGAATTAAATTCAAAAGCACCAATACCTAACGGCAAATTTACTTACTCAAACGTATTGTTAAAAAAAACCCACCGTGCATCACCACAGTTCTATAAATAGTTGTGTGCACATCGTCATTTGCGCACTTTTCTTTGTCGAGTGTTACTATTTTCGAGAGAGAGTACATATAAGGGAAACAATGCAATTAATGTCTAAATTTCAAACAAAGTTGCATCCCTTAGCGTAATAGAAATTTCTAGGATTTTTTATATTTTGATGGGAGATGCCTTACCTGAGTAGACGAAAACCAATCATAACAAAGAAGAGACATATAGAAGAGATATATAACAATACAAAAAAAATACACGACCTGGAAGTTGTTGATTATGTTACGAATACAGTTTTACAAAGCTTTCACCACACAAGTAAAACTTCACAGAAAGGTTGAACGGTGAGTGCCTCGCAGAATGTTTAAGGAGATTAATGGGCCAAAACATTTGATCGACTAAGGGACCATTCTGATTATCAGATTGCCTCATGGTGTATCGCCCTGCATAGAGTTTCCTATCATCTTAAAATATATGTGAGTGTTAGTGTGTATTTACGTGTGTGAACTGAGTTAGTACGGATACGTACAGTTACTATCACTTAACCAAACTTTAAAACTCACTCCAACTCTGCATTCGGTTGTGCATTTACGAACACACTCTTTCTCTCACACACACACATTCACACACACACACACACACACACACACACACACACACACACACACACACACACACACACACACACACACACACACATATATATATATATATATATATCAGGTTCATTGAAGTAGTTCTTACTGATGAGAGTGAATTGAGTTCAGTTTAAACTCACCAACACATGGCGTGACTAACTGATTTTTTTTTTCCTCAAGCGGCACTTGGGCTTTCAGCCTTTTGGCCCAATGACACGTCAATTCGAGGCTGGGGAGACTGTGGACTTTCCTTTCAACCCGGTCAGGAGCTTCGCTCGTTTTTTTGTGAATGGGAGTCGTTCATAGATATGACGTCACACAAGTTTTTGCTTTTTATTTTAACCCAATCACACTTGGTCACAAAAACCCAGACCCCCCTTATGTGACGCCAAAATTATCTTCCCCCCCCCCCCCTCTCTTGTTTGTCTAAGTATTTTGTGGTAATACTGAAATACAACAACGTAATCGAATATAAGTTATTGACTAGGGGTCATCATCATGACCTTCCAACTCTCTGAGGGACATATGCTCAAGGTCGTTCCATTTCTTCTTCATCTCCATCAAGTTTGTCTCTAGTTCACTTCCTCATCTCCATCATGTTTGTCTCCAGTTCACTTCTCCGTCTCCAACATGTTTGTCTCCAGTTCACTTCTTCATCTCCATCAAGTTTGTCTCTAGTTCACATCTTCATCTCCATCATGTTTGTCTCTAGTTCACTTCTTCATCTCCATCATGTTTGTCTCTAGTTCACATCTTCATCCCCATCATGTTTGTCTCTAGTTCACTTCTCCATCTCCATCATGTTTGTCTCCAGTTCTCTTCTTCATCTCCGTCGTGTTTGTCTCTAGTTCACTTCTCCATCTCCATCATGTTTGTCTCCAGTTCTCTTCTTCATCTCTATCGTTTTTGTCTCTAGTTCTCTTCTTCATCTCCATCATGTTTGTCTCCTGATCACTTCTCCATCTCCATCTTGTTTGTCTCCAGTTCTCTTCTTCATCTCCATCATGTTTGTCTCTAGTTCTCTTCTTCATCTCCATCATGTTTGTCTCCAGTTCTCTTCTTCATCTCCATCATGTTTGTCTCTAGTTCTCTTCTTCATCTCCATCACGTTTGTCCCCAGTTCACTTCTTCATCTCCATCATGTTTGTCCCCAGTTCACTTCTTCATCTCCATCATGTTTGTCTCCAGTTCACTTCTTCATCTCCATCATGTTTGTCTCCAGTTCACTTCTTCATCTCCATCATGTTTGTCTCCAGTTCACTTCTTCATCTCCATCATGTTTGTCTCCAGTTCACTTCTTCATCTCCATCATGTTTGTCTCTAGTTCTCTTTTTCATCTCCATCATGTTTGTCTCCAGTTCTCTTCTTCATCTCCATCATGTTTGTCTCTAGTTCTCTTCTTCATCTCCATCATGTTTGACCCCAGTTCACTTCAACATCTCCATCATGTTTGTCCCCAGTTCACTTCTTCATCTTCATCATGTTTGTCTCCAGTTCACTTCTTCATTTCCATCATGTTTGTCCCCAGTTCACTTCTTCATCTCCATCATGTTTGTCTCCAGTTCACTTCTTCATCTCCATCATGTTTGTCCCCAGTTCACTTCTTCATCTCCATCATGTTTGTCTCCAGTTCTCTTCTTCATCTCCATCATGTTTGTCTCTAGTTCTCTTCTTCATCTCCATCACGTTTGTCCCCAGTTCACTTCTTCATCTCCATCATGTTTGTCTCTAGTTCTCTTTTTCATCTCCATCATGTTTGTCTCCAGTTCTCTTCTTCATCTCCATCATGTTTGTCTCTAGTTCTCGTCTTCATCTCCATCATGTTTGTCCCCAGTTCACTTCTTCATCTCCATCATGTTTGTCCCCAGTTCACTTCTTCATCTCCATCATGTTTGTCTCCAGTTCACTTCTTCATCTCCATCATGTTTGTCCCCAGTTCACTTCTTCATCTCCATCATGTTTGTCTCCAGTTCACTTCTTCATCTCCATCATGTTTGTCCCCAGTTCACTTCTTCATCTCCATCATGTTTGTCCCCAGTTCACTTCTTCATCTCCACCATGTTTGTCTCTAGTTCACTTCTTCATCTCCATCATGTTTGTCTCTAGTTCACTTCTTCATCTCCATCATGTTTGTCTCTAGTTCACTTCTTCATCTCCACCATGTTTGTCTCTAGTTCACATCTTCATCTCCACCATGTTTGTCCCCAGTTCACTTCTTCATCTCCATCATGTTTGTCTCCAGTTCACTTCTTCATCTCCATCATGTTTGTCCCCAGTTCACTTCTTCATCTCCATCATGTTTGTCCCCAGTTCACTTCTTCATCTCCACCATGTTTGTCTCTAGTTCACTTCTTCATCTCCATCATGTTTGTCTCTAGTTCACTTCTTCATCTCCATCATGTTTGTCTCTAGTTCACTTCTTCATCTCCACCATGTTTGTCTCTAGTTCACATCTTCATCTCCACCATGTTTGTCTCTAGTTCACTTCTTCATCTCCATCATTTTTGTCTCTAGTTCACTTCTTCATCTCCACCATGTTTGTCTCTAGTTCACTTCTTCATCTCCACCATGTTTGTCTCCAATTAACTTCTCTATGTGTTCCCTGATCCTCCCCCGCCCTCTCTTACTCTGGGGATTCACCAACAAAAGACTACCTTGTAAATCTAACAACATGTTAGTTCAATGAGTGTCGTAACTGACACTTGTCTGGTTCGTGCCATAAATTCCAGATTATTGATCCTGTCATACCACTACGATATTTTTTATTTTGGGCAAGCACTTGTTTATGAGAGCGTATTTGGTTAGAGTGCAGACCTCTTGCAGCGAGGATAGCAGTTTGGAACAACGGTGGTGTCACGCCACAGTCTATCATCTGTAAATGGATATCTTACTCTGCTCTTGGGTCAAGAAAAGCAAAGGCAGTGAAGAGGGGAAGCGGTTACTTGATCCAGTATTGTTAAGTCTCTAACATTTTCCTCCTCTACGGCAGTATGTGCTATGAGCCTACCTTTTTTATTTAACCATTTGTGAAATTATAAAGCTCTTTGGATGTTTTTTTTGTTATTCAAAGCAAATAATTTATTCTCTCCCTTGTCAAACAATCAAACGCAAAAAAATAACAATAAAATGTGTATGTTGTTGACTTTTAACAACGTGTTTGTTTTAATTATAAATTATTTAAAATATAACAGCAACTTTTGTCAGCAGGAAGTAGGAATGCGCACTGTACTGAGCATCGTATAAGTTTAGTGAAAAGACCAGAAATATAATTTCCAGACTGCAACACAGGTGGATGTGACGAGGTTTGTGACGGAATGGGACGCCTGATAGAATTGCATACATATGCTGTACGAGTCATTTGCAAGGGATTTGTTATCTACTGCAGATAAAAGTTAACTATTGCTGATTATAGCAGAAATATCATTTATGTAAGATGTGAGTAGGAATTATTTGTTTGTGTGTGACGTCACATTTTTCCAAACCTCTCATTCCCTATCGTTACACAACATCACACACTTTTGACTACCTTTCCGTCATCACTGCGTGACGTCATATGTGGACGACCTCAATGTGGGAAGCCACAGACCTGACGATTAGGAGCGTCTTGATTGTAGGTTCTACCAATTATTCCTAAAAGGGATGATTTATCTGCCTGGGAGCAGGCATGGAGGTATATCTAGAGTCATCATTATATGACCACCAGCTATGTACAATGCTACAGTATACATTCGTGAAAGTGAAACTATGTACAATGCTACAGTACACATACGTGGAAGTGAACCTATGCACAAAACTACAGTATACATACGTGGAAGTGAACCTATGTTGGTAAGACTAATTACATTCCCATTGACTCTTGAAATCTTCCACATATTTCCCAGGATTCCTTCTGTGGTGAAACTTGTTGAGAACCCAGCATTGCACACTAAGCTTGGAGAAGTCACTTGAGCCACAGGCACAATTCATTGGCTTTGACTTGGCTGACTGCGTGCAGAAGGATCTCACTGTGGACACAGTGATAGGCAGGGGAAGCTGAGAAGTGGCTCTGTGCAGGAAGTGACACTTCCTTGGGAGAGCACAGAACCAAAGCACAGTGACTCTGCATATTTGGAGAGCCCCCTTGGATGGCGGGGAATGCACAGTATGCCAAGTACCTCTTGCTCTTGGCTTGGGACCAGATGTGACGATCCTTTAAATACAAGCCAATCTAGAGAAACTGGAGCTCATGAATTCAACTCAACATGATTCGGAATTGCAAAAAAGCCACAGGAAAAGCCTAGATCTACAGGGTAGATAATACCAAGGAGTGTTCAACTTGATATTGGCTGCTAAAGAGTGAGAAGCGCAGCAGCTCTAGTTAAACAACAACTACAATAATCTGTCTCGGAGCAAGAGGGACCGATCTTAAAGGTGGCGAACTGGCATTGACTATGAACTACAAATTATGGATCATAGACTATTATGAGTGTTAACTGGAAAGAAGATGAACCGGTGGAGGACAACCTGCAAGCCTGAAGGAAGAGATGCAGAAGAGAAAAATGGTAATCTGTATTTCTCTGATTTCTGTCCTGTGTTGTTATTCTTAGTATTGCTTCCACGCCTTTTTCTCTTCTCTTTCACTTCATCTGTCTATCACGGTGTCTTCTTTTCCTTCTTCCCAATTCAGACTTCAGCATATGCTTCTGCTGAAGCTGCCTTTATGATGCCATTGAATTTAAACCAGAAGGTGTCGAGGTCATCTGGTCGTTCTTCTATGTTTCTCACTACAGTAGCAGTAAGCCCCTGATACCAGACCTTACCTTCTGGTTTTTTAACTTGCACGTCTTAATGTTCATTTACTTAGTTTCTTGCGTGATGATGGGCAATGCCTATGCTGAGCCGCTCTTTCAGTTTTGTTTTAATTGTCAGCAGGTAGTGATCATTTGCAATATCTGGCCCTCTCCAGACTCTAGCATCCCGCACATACTTAAATAAGCTTTTCATTACAATCGCAAAGTCGATAACTGATTTTTCATTCTTTGTTGGTTCACAACTAGTGTATGCATGTATGTCATTATGGCTGAACTTTGTGTTCATAATGACAAGGCTTTGCTCCGTGCAGAATCGAAGAAGTCGCTTTCCATTTTTGTTCAGTGCATCTTGTCCATATCTTGTAATACCTCCACCAATCTAGAATGGTCATTTCCAACTCTGGCATTGAAATCTCAGACAGGTTGCCTCCCCTTGCTCTGCAGTGATGGTCCAACAGTGGCCAAAACCTAGAGTATCTAATGTGTGTCTTCAAAGGTATCTACCTTCGCAAAAGATTACTCGTGTTAGAAGGATGATGATGCTTGTACCTTGAGGGAGTAATCTTACAAGATATTTCAAAGGTCAAGAACAATGCTGAATGGGTCTTAGCAATGTTCACTTTTATCTACCCGCCGACTTTTGTGAAGACGTATTATATAATTTAATTTAGCTCGTACACGACAATAACTGAATTAACAGTAAAAAATTATACTATTATTGACTCCATGATGATTTGTCCATTGTATTCGATGAGGACCAACGACATTACTCGTAGTACAGTTCGTTCTATGAGGTAAAGTGGGTGCGCATGTGGCTTATTCAGCCAATGCGGGCAAGAAAAGTTCTTTTGCTTAATAGACAATACAAGGCACGAAGACAATACAGGCTGCACATCCAGGCCTGACTTTATGATGGTCCGTTTTTTCTGGATTTGTAGTATGAACAGAGGTCAACAAATCAAAAGCGCGGCGATGGGGCAGATTCATGTGCGTAAAAATGAAGAAATAAATGGAAAACACATGAGACAAAGAAAATATGTAAAAGGGCACAACTAATTCCGTCACATCGCTCATCTTAATTTGACCCATACGCAATGACAATGTTGAGTGTGGTTTCTCCTTCTTTTAGCATCAGCTCCATAATGTGTACACAGACAAAGTTCTATGCTTTGATGTTATCCGTTTGGGTTTTAGCAACAATACAACCCATACACCCTTTGGCTCTTTCATCAGTGAGAATTTCACTGCGTGTTACCATCAACAATGGTTTGGCCATGTCTGCAGAATGAGAGAAGATCGGCTACCACGACAAGCATGGGAAACAAAGAGCCAGGGATCCAGACCTCCAGGACGACCCAGAGTCCGCTGGGAGGACAACATTAGACAATCTTTGAAGGACCGAGGACTAGAATGGAACCAGGCCAGGAAGAAGACAGCTGATAGAATAGTCTGGCGCTCTCTCTTCCAAACCTCTACACCTCACGGTAGAAGAGGAACGACTAAGTAAGTAAGTAAGTTAATATCAACATTCGTAACTCCTTGTCTTCATTTCTTGGTTTCAGTCAGAGCAAGGATATCTAAGTTTACTTTCCTCATCTCCTCCACCCGCCGCTCTTCTTTCCAGTTAATATTTATGGTAAACCATGTTCCACAAATCATAGTCCGCAGGTCATGCCACTTCTTCCTCTTTAAGGTCAGTCCGGGTTTTTCTCTGTGGTTACTTGGAATCAGATTTTAAGATCAACAGGTGACTGACTTAACGAGCCTTTATAAAGTGTAGAGACTGCTTTTTTTATTGTCTGCATGCATGCTGTCTGACTGGCTCACGAGTTTAGCCGCTACTTCTTTAGACGCATGAAGCACTCAGGTCAGTCAGAATTCATCCTCGCTTTCTTCAGCCGGGCTTGGGACTGGCCTAGGCTAAATTCCCACTTTTGGAACTGGTATAAAAGATTGATATCCGGGTACGTCACTGGACCAGGTTGATCTAATGATACCTCAAAAGAATTTGTATATTCAAGAATAGATAGTAAACTGATACTTTGGTTTGGCAAGTGCTCACTTTCCTGGTCTAAGAAAGTAGGTATTGGCAGTACTCCATCTGCCTTTGCTGTTCGTCGTCACCCTTGTCAAGTTTATTGTAGCAGCTAATGCATTTAGTACATTGTTGTGACACTGCATTTATTGCCCTTGCTATAATAACACATTACAAGCTGAGAACTTGCATCGAGCCTTCTCAGAACTTACAAATCTCACAAAGGTTGCGGACGATGGGTGCAGTATTCTCTCATAACTTATTTGTAAGGGAGCTCACGTTTGTCTTTTTGCAGTTGAGTGCTTCATTTGACAGACCTGGTGACACTTTAACCATTTCAGCATGAACCTGTGATCTTTCTCTCATTTGCTTCCAGTATACGTGTTCGTATTTACTATAAAAGTAGTGGTCATAGTAATTAAGGAGTCAACATTAGCTAAAGACACCATAGTTTGAACTTTCATATGAGTCAGTTTTGGTCTATGATCTTAATTCCTCTGTCTGCAATTTCTCTTGTTGAACTGTTGTGTATTTTAAGGAATTATCATACATCTCCAAAACCATTAACAAGTTCTTCAATGATAGTAGGGACTGATACAATAAATATGACTTAACATATCTTCCACTTCCTGACTGATACATTTCTAGACTTCTCAGGTTTGAAGCTCATTCTGCAAGGCTGCTTAACTCATCCAGGCGTGCTAACACCCGTCAGACCTGAAGTTCACTTGATGTCAGAATAATTGTCTTATTCATGATACTTTAAGCCGTGTCATGTGACACTTTCTATCGAGCTTTGGACCTCTTGCAAATCTGTAAGCAGCCTTGAGGATTACTTGCAAAGTCATCAAGGAAAGTAATGCCGAGATTGTACATCCTATCGAAAATCCATCCTGCAGGTCAACCAACTTCGTCGTTTACTCTCTGGCTGAAAATCTAACAGAGAACTCTTAGAAATTCAGCATCAATATTGCTATAATTTCTTGCAGAACAAGGTGCACTTGCATAGCCTGCCACAAGATCTGATGCTAAAGCCAACCAGATTACTTGGGGATTTGTTCTGTCAGACTTTGCATTTCACGTTGCTTCCCATATCATTGTGGCACGCTCTAGAAACACTGTGCCACTGTGCCACTGACATCCAGGTGACAGCCATCAGATCCTGTTCCTCGGACGCAAACAGTCGGTTTCGCCAGGAACAACGCCTCATCCATCTTATGGGTTGCCTTAAACCACACGGTTTGAATACCCAACAATCTTTTGTCTGAGACGCCTTTCTCTATCTAGTCCTAATTGTATTATGACTGTCTACTTTGATGCGATCACTCAACATTTTTTTTAATCGCTTTTCCTTCACTTTATATATTTTAATATCAATAATAATATTATTATTTTTATTTTTATTTTTTCTTTCCCTCACTCTTTTCCGATCCTTGTTTTCATTATTTCTTATTTTTTGTTTTTAATGTACTATCGACTTCCGCTTTCCGGTTTAGTGGCAGCCATCTTGCTTCACCATGTGACTGGACATAAGGGAGTTTTTTTTCTCTTATTTTTATAGTTTCATGTTCTCTACTTAATTCTCATTTTCTTTCCCTCCTGTCTTTTGTTTGTCTGTCCCTGACGAATGCCTTGTGGCCGCAACGTAGGTTTTTCTTGTCCTTTCTCCTTGTAAGACGTATTACTATTTGTGTGTGTGTGTTTTTTTTCCCCATTCCACTGTTTTACCAGCGTCTTACGGCAGTTCTCCTCATATACTTATATCATACCCCATAACTGACTGTATTGTCTACCTGTTTGCTCACCTTTCACTTTTATCTCCTCTCTTACTTTCGATCTATTCACCTACTTTCATTGTTCATTATTTTTTTATTTATTCTTGGTATCTATAAATTAAATTATTTTTCTATTTAATTATATTTTGTTTATTTATTTATTCTTTTATTTTTGTGTGTGGTCTCACTCGATTTGCCACCATGCCTTCACTGAAACACTTCATTAATTCACTTCGATCTTCTATAACCACCTCCTTCAGCCTCTTACCACCTGATATATCTCGCACAGCAATTGATTTTGCATTTGCTACATTCAAGAAAACTAGATTCACTTGTCATCTCCACTTTATCCGCAGCTGCCTCCGCCTTAAAGTTCTCTCTCATGGCTTCACTTCTCACATCAACCCCTCGGCTGGCCAACTTCACCCACGCGAACATCGCCTCTTACAGCGCATCGAGACCACATGTGGGTTCCAGCGTATGCGGGCTGTCGCAGCAATCCATTCCCGCCTCCTGGCAGATATCAGTGCTCAGCAGTCTCAGCTTCTACTCCGCTTACGTAGTCTCACCTCCAGCTTTTTTCCTGCCGTCCCTATTATTCGCATTATTACCCATACCCTCAACCGACAACTGTATGATTTTTTATCCGCCCAGAAAAAGGACAAACTTTCCTGCCTCTGTCCTACCCTTGATACTGTCCCTGCCTCCTCTACTCCATCTCGTTCCCAGGTTGTTTGTATTCCCTCTGATCTTGCCCTCTCTGAGGATTAGCTTTCGGTCCTCAGCAAGGCTTGCACTTTGTCCCCCTCCAACCATCCTCTGATCAGTACAATCTCCTCCAAGATGTTCATCAGTTTCATCGCCGTCTGCGACTTCAGTTCCATTTCCGCAACAATGATGGTCCTCAGAGATCGCAGGCTGAATCAGATGATGCCTTTGCACGCTTCGCTCCTCCCAAGAATAAGAATTTTACAACATCTCCTGGGGCTTCCCACGCTCTGGATTTATATATTCAGAATACCCTCCACGACATTCAGCAACTCCAACGTCAACGCTTGCGTTATTCCAACCTTTCTTCTGATGAGTCTCATGCCCTCTAGAAGCTCCGCCGCAGAGATGACATTGTCATCAAACCGGCGGACAAAGGAGGTGCCATTGTGGTATGGCGCAAGGACCTGAACCTCCAAGAAGGTAATAAGCAGCTCACCAACAGTTCCTTCTACCAACGCCGTGACAATGATGCGACAGTCCTCAACAATCGTCTGGTCCATGACACCATCAAAAGTCTTATCGCTCACAAGTCCTTACCTTCTAGCGCTTCTCATCTCCGTATTGACAATAGTTGTCTGGGCAAGCCTGTGTTTTATATGCTTCCCAAAATTCATAAACCCTCTAACCCTGGGAGACCCATTGTCTCTGCCTGTGCCTGCCCTACCGAACATATATCAGACCTCCTCGACGGCATCTTCCAGCCTATTGTAGAACAGCTTCCTACCTTCTTAAAGGATACAAACCATGCTCTTACTACTTTTTCCTCTATCCAGCTTATCCCCGACTGTACCTACCGTTTATTTCTGTTAGATGTTTGCTCACTTTACACTTCCATTCCTCACTCTGATGGTCTCCGAGCTCTCCGGTTTTTCCTGGACCAGCGCACGCACCTCTCTATCGCTACAGAGACTCTCCTGCGCCTTGCAGAACTTGTCCTTCGACTCAATTCCTTTGAGTTCAATGGACAGTTCTTTGACCAAATTAGTGTAGTTGCCATGGGCACCAAGATGGGTCCCAGTTATGCCTGCCTCTTCATGGGCTACCTGGAGTATCAGGTGTGGCAGCAGTATCCTGGACCTTTTCAATTGATGTATCTTAGATACATAGATGATGGCATATGCCTCACTGATATGCCAGAGGTTGACCTATCTAGGTTCATTAACTTCATTAACAACTTCCACCCTGCGATCCAATTCACCTCTCACATCTCCACTGTCTCTGTTAATTTCCTCGACATCGTTGTCACCCCCCCTCCCCCCCCCCCCCCACCTAACCACTTCGGTGTACTACAAACCCACCGATGCACACAGTTACCTCCTTTATACTTCCTCTCATCCTCCGGCTTGTCGTGACTCCTTGCCTTTCTCACAACTTCTCCGTCTCCGTCGTTTATGCCAAGATGATGACAACTTTCTATGCCGAGCACAAGAAATGTTGGACTTCTTTCGTAACAGACAGTATCCAGAGGATGTTCTTACCTCTGCCTTAGAGCGTGTTCTCCCTATCTCACGTCTAGAGGCCCTCTAACCCAGCCAAAACACCTCCTCTGATAGAGTCAAGTTAATAATGACCTATCACCCTCACAACATTGCTGTCAAAAGGATCCATTATAGTCACCTACCTCTCCTCCAAGCTGACCCAGCGGCGCGGGAAGTGTTTAGTGAGCCACCCTTGCTGGCATATAGACGGGATACAAATTTGAGGGAACTTGTAGTCCACAGCCGTTTGAAAACCGTCAACGATGGCCACTTTGGGACCAAGCCATGTAACCGAACACGATGTAAGAGATGTCAGTATCTAATCGAAACACGTTCAGTCTCGTTCCCTAACGCCAAGTTCACCATCACCCATGGCTTCACATGCGAGTCACGCAACGTAATTTATGCTATTATATGCAAACGTTGCACCATTACTTACATCGGCCAAACGGGCACACGACTGGGCGACCAATTCTGCAGACACCTCTACGACATCTCTCAACTTAAATCCACAATTGTGGCCATCCACTTCAACGGCACTGACCACCACGGTGCCACTGACATCCAGGTGAAAGCCATCAGATCCTGTTCCACGGACGCCAACAATCGGTTTCGCCAGGAACAACGCCTCATCCATCTTATGGGTTGCCTTAAACCACTCGGTTTGAATACCCAACATTCTTTTGTCTGAGACGCCTTTCTCTGTCTAGTCCTAATTGTATTACGACTGTCTACTTTGATGCGATCACCCAATTTTATTTTTTTTTAATCGCTTTTCCTTCACTTTATATATTTTAATATTAATATTATTATTTTTTTTTCGTAGAAACACTGTGGTATCTTTGAATAAAGTGTCACATTCTCAAGGAGGTATTTTAGTGTCTTTTAGCAGCCATCATTGAGAAGAATATTCTTACTATCACGCTGAGTAGTAAGATTGGCTTTGATTGACTGATTTATGCGGAATTTTGTACTCAATTTGCCTTTTAAAATTCTTTGTTTACAAGCTGGGTTTTCAACTCGTTGTTTCTGTAATTAACAGCATCAGGAGATCTCTTTTATAAAACATATGGGACACCATTAGGGCTTGGTGCTCACATGCATTGTGCTTCCTATTTCTTGCATTATTTTACATATTGTATAATTGAGTTATTGATTTACAAGGCTATATAAGGCCTGCCAAGATCCTACGAGGGTTGTTTTGGTGACTCTGAATAAGTCGGGCGTAGGTGTTTTTTCCCATTATTCTTTGTCGATGTTTAGTATTCCTTTAAACAGTGCTTTAGCAAACTGGACTAATCTTTCCCTGTTGGCCAGTGTTCTTCTTCTTTTCCTACGTAACCTTTGTGCTCTACAATAAAGATTATGTTGGCCTTTCCAGTGCTTTTAAACCTATTGTAATCCGCCATTCTCTGTGTCGCGTGCTTGCCTGATCTGTTTTTGGACATGATTCTTCTGTTTTCTTTTCTTCTTTGTGTGCTACTGTTTAAAGGTGTCTTAATTTTTAATTTCGTTCCCGACTTCAAATTCCTTCCGACAGTGAACATATATTGTGTCTCCGAAGATTTCCAGCTTTTATTTGAAAAGGTTCTCTGCTTCAAGTTATCATCCAATTATTTCGACAGTGGTTCATCCAGATGTTCTCCGGTTGCATTCGTACTGGCAGATAGAAACTAAATGGCACCTCTTTTCCTATACAAGAAGAGCATGAGATCATCATCAGGAAAGTTTGTCCGCCGCTGTATTGTCGGCGCTGTGGACTGAATCCTGGCGGAGATCTTCTAATGCAGTGTTTCTCAAAGTGTGGTACGCGACCGGTACCACCGGTGGTACGCGACCGTCTAATATGTGGTATGCAGGCTGCTTGACGATTTCAGGGGGAAAAGGGGGGGGGGGGGAGCCGTCGCGGATATTTGTAAATTGAATGTCGATAGACACTTGAGTTGCTCGAGTATTTTCGTGATCGAATCGAGTTGCGAACTCCGCCAATGCCGGTCCCAAGCCCGGATGAAAAAGGAGGAGGGCGGCCTGCATGGAGGCCGTAAGGAGGCAGCCCCTCCTCCATGCAAAGGCACAACAGGCCAATCACCTGTTTGTCTTAAACTATGATTACGAGCAATACAAGAGAGAAAACCGGACTGATTCTAAAGGCGACGAACTGGAACGGACTACGGACTACGACTTATGGAACTTGGAACACAAGAAGTATAAATGGGAAGGAAGAGGAGCTGGTGGAGGAGATGAGGAAAGCAAAACTAGAAATCCTGGCTATAACGGAAACGAAGAAAAAAGGACAAGGAGTCATGGATCTCGATGGCAACACGTTGCTCTACAGTGGTGTACCCATATCTGAAAGAGCTAAAGGGGGCGTGGGTTGCATTGTGGCCCAAAATCAAAAAGATAGTTTCAAGGGATGGAACTTTGTCTCGGAGCGCATTATGGTTGTAAAACTAAAAGAAGGAGAAACCATAGTCAACCTGGTCATAGTGTATGGGCCAAATGAGGATGAGAGAGCAGAGGTCAAGGAGGAATTCTTCGAGCTGCCTCAAAGGACAGTGGCTGACTGCCTAGATGAAGTTATCATGCTCGGAGATTTTAATGCCAGAGTTGGAAATGACCATGCTAGATGGGGTGGAGTTATCGGAAGATATGGAGAAGATACTCTCAATGACAATGGAAATATGTAGGACTCCTTAAAGATTCTGCAGTGAGCAGAATCTGATCATTACAAACACAAAGTTCCCCCATAAGCGCATACATGCATACACTAGATGTGAACCAACCATGAATGAGAAGTCAGTGATCGACTATGCCATTGTTCGGAAAGCTCATTCAGATATGTCCGAGATGCAAGAGTCTGGAGGGGGCCAGAGATTGGAAGTGATCACTACCTGCTAACAATCAAACGAACAACTGAAAGAGTTGCTCAGCCTAGGAACTGCCCAACATCACGCAAGAAACCACATGCGGTGAAGTCCGACTTGGGAACCACAGAAAGAGGACACCTTGGTGGACAGAGGAAGTCAAAGAGAAAATAAGAGAGAAGAAAATGGCATGGAAACAATACTTAGGAGCTAAAAACACAACAGGACAAATGGAAAAATATAGAGAATATGTGACACTCAGAACAGAAGCAAAGAACAAAGTGCTAGCAGCAAAAACAGAAGTCCTGGGAAGAATTTGGAGAAAAGCTAGAAAAAGATGCACAAGAAAACCAGAAATTGTTCTATAAGACCCTAAAGAACATGAGGAAGGAAAAACAATGCCCTCTCAAATTTATAAAGGACAAGCAAGGCAAATTGCTTACTGCCCCGAAGGAAGTAATGGAAAGATGGAAAGAATATTTCTCAGAACTCCTGGATGGTGAGCATGGTGAAGCATCAGAAATGATAACCACTAGCACAGAAGAGAAAACCAATGATGGTGAAGATGACATAAAGATGGAAGAACTGAGGGCAGCACTAGAGAAAATCAAGATGGGCAAAGCAGCAGGGCATGATGGTATAACACCAGAAATGGTTAAGTACATGGGAGCATCAGGCGACCTATTACTCCTAAAGGTCCTACAGGCAGCATGGTGCAACAAGACCATACCAAAGGATTGGGAGATTGCCATCATAACACCAATTTTCAAAAAGGGTGACAATCGACAATGTGGAAACCATAGAGGCATATCCCTTCTCAGTGTCCCTGGTAAAATCTACTCTAGAATCCTAGAGCAGAGACTCCGACGCCTAGCTGAGCCACAATTGGATGAGGTCCAGTGCGGATTCCGAGCAAACCGAAGTCTTCACACTCAGACAGCTGAGTGAAAAGGCCCTTGAGTATAAGAGTGAGATCCATCTTTGTTTCATAGATCTGGAAAAGGCGTTGACAGGGTCCCCTGGAGCAAACTTTGGGACTGTTTGGCAAGGAAGAATATTCCAGCACCTCTGATTCATGCTATACAGAGCTTCTACAAGTCTTGCAGAAATTATGTGAGGACAGCAAACCATAAGTCAGAAGAGTTCAGGACCACCACTGGTGTAAGACAAGGTGATATCCTATCACCTTACCTCTTCATACTCCTTATGGACGATGTCATCAAGGCATGTAAGGAGAGAACAAGAAAGTATTCAGTGAGGTACTGGAAGATGAGACAGGTCTATATTTCGGAGCTGGCATTTGCTGATGATGTTGCCCTGATTGCTAAATCAGAGGCACATCTCCAATCCAACCTGCAAGTCTGGAAGGAAGAGCTGGAGAAGAGAGGGATGGTCATAAGCAGCTCTAAAACAAAATCCATGGTGATATCACGAGAAGAAAGAAAACATCAGATTAAGTTGGGAGAACAGGTCCTGGAGCAGGTCGACCACTTTAAATATCTCGGAGCTATTATAGACCGAAAGGGAGGCATCAAAGAAGAGCTGGCCACTCGAAAAGCAGCGGCTGGGAGACTTTTTCAGGCCATAAATCGTGGATTCCTCAGCAAGAAAGAGGTTGGTAAGAAAACGAAGATGGCTGTATACCGCTCCACCTATGTCCCAGTCTTGACATATGGATGCGAGTCGTGGGCAATGACTACAACCCACAAAAGCCAGATCCAAACCTCAGAAATGAGGTATCTGAGAAAAGTGGTTGAAGTAACAAGAAGAGACATGGTCCGCAACCAGACGATCCGTCAAGGCCTAAAATCCCATCCGCTGCAGACCCAAATAGAACAGTCCCAACTAAGATGGTTTGGCCATGTCTGCAGAATGGGAGAAGATCGGCTACCACGACAAGCATGGGAAACAAAGAGCCAGGGATCCAGACCTCCAGGACGACCCAGAGTCCGCTGGGAGGACAACATTAGACAATCTTTGAAGGACCGAGGACTAGAATGGAACCAGGCCAGGAAGAAGACAGCTGATAGAATGGTCTGGCGCTCTCTCTTCCAAACCTCTACACCTCACGGTAGAAGGGGAACGACTAAGTAAGTAAGTAAGAATCGAGTTGCGCCGCGTACTTGCCTTCCTCACTCCTACATTTGTGTACATATGCCAGGTAGGCCTACTTGCCTCGTTTGAACGTGTACGGAACCGTAGTGGGCTAACCTAACATATTCGTCTATGTTTCATATCTTATTACTATTTATGTAATTCAGTTTTCGTTAAAATTGCCTTTTCTGTTACTGTTGTCGTGGATTATAACCCCAATTTGCAACAATGGATCAATGGCTCAAATGTGCTTCAGTGAAATGTAAATGTAGTGATCAAAATATTAACGTCAATATTAAAGAGGACTCTAGTGCCAACGTTCAATCCGAATCGGTATGTGCTGAGACAAGCCAATCCTGGAGTGTGATGTCCCATAATCAGCCAAAAACGATAAGTGTTAATCGGAAGTACGACGATAATTACTTAAAAATTGGATTTTCTTGGACTGGAGATTCCATCGTTCATAGTCACATGTGTGTTGTCTGGACTGGAGATCCCATCGCTCCTAGTCCCATGTGTGTTGTCCGTAATGAAACATTGACAAATAGCGGCATGAAACCGTCAAATCTTTTACGTCACTTTCAAACAAAGCACACTGAATTTATTGATAAACCAATTGAATTGTTTTTAAAACAAGCTCAATGTAATGCGATCGAGTCAGAAATTAATGGATTTTTTAGCTAAAGGCGGGGATGACACCAAAATCCCAGAGGCTTCATTCAAAGTTGCACTCCTCATAGCGACAACAAGTACAAGTCACACTGTTGGCGAGAAACTTATAAAACCAGCTGCAAAGTTAATGGCACATATTATGCTCGGAGAGAAAGCAGAATGAACTATTAACAAGATTCATAGACTGGAAAAGATGTGTTGGTATAAGCACTGATGGAGCACCAGCTATGTGTGCGGTAAGAAAGGGCATTGCTGTACGTATAAAAGGGATTGCGTCTGAATGCAACTCCACACATTGATATATTCACAGAGAACAGTTGGCGATGAAAAAAAAAAATGCCACCCGAACTTGAATCTGTGTTAAAAGAAGTGGTGAACATTGTAAATAAGATTAAATCGCTGCCCCTGAATGTACGCCTTTTCAGTGGGCTGTGCGAAGAAATGGACAGTGAGTACAAACATTTGCTTTTCTACACTGAAGTACGCTGGCTTTCGAGAGGAAAGGTGCTCACGCGAGTTTTTGAATTGAGGAACGAAATAACGACGTTTCTTCATGACTCCGATCATGTCAACAGACAACATTTTCTCCATTTCAAATGGCTTGCGTAAGTGGAATATCTCAGCGATATATTCAGTATTTTAAATAATCTCAACCTGTCACTTCAGGGTCGAAATATTACGATCTTTACTGTTGAGGATAAGATATCAGAATTACGTAAGAAGACCGAACTGTGGTGCAGACGACTGGAACGCCGAGAGTTTGATTCATTCCCAACACTTGATGATTTTCTTGCCCCGTCGGAAGATGAAATCGATGATGAATTATTGGGAACATTTAAAACACACATACAAATGCGGCAGCAAAATTTGAAGGAATACTTTCCAGAGCCTAAGGCAACCAAAGAGTGCATTGGGAATCCATTTGCAGCTATCTCACTAATTGATAGCTTCGACCTTCCACTTTGTGAGTGTGATATGCTCGTCGACTTAGCTTCGGACAGAGCTCTGAAGATAGGTTTCAATGAAAAATCTCTTTGGAATTTCAGAGTCCATGTTCGAGCTGAATAGCCAGCATTGTCTTACAGAGCTATGAAACACTTGTTAACATTTCCGACAACCAATAATTGTGAATTTGGTTTTTCAGATTTGGCTGAAATAAAGAGCAAAAAAAAAAAAAAAACGACTGAATGTGGAAGCTGACCAACGTCTCAATATGTCCGCAAGTGAACCGGATATAGTGAACCGGATATGATTCCTTGGTCAAAGATTTTAAACCGTATTATCACTCACATTGATGTTATTAAAATAGTTATCTGTACCTACAAGTATTTGATGTGATTAAATTAGTTATTGTCCAAAGTAAAAATTTTTAACAAATAAATATTTTCTTGTAAAATTTAAGGAGGTTGACTTGGTACTTCCTATTCAGTTATCTACATATTCTGAATTATTTTATTCAGCTCTGAAAAAAAAAAATACATTTTGCAAATACGCATGTAGATTATGCATCTAAATTACGTAAATTTATTATCGATTGTTTTCGATTTAAGTTTGAATTATTGAATAAAACACGTAAATAAGTTGACTTATAGTCACTAAAGTGACTTTTATTTTGTAAAAATTAATTAATTAATTTTTTTTAAATTAGAGTCCTTGAACATCTCAGTAAATAGAAAACTAACTTCAATATACGTGTTCAAAGAATAATTTTACCGAATAATTTATTTATAAATTATTTTCTTTGGCGACTTGAACTTAGTTACAAGTCATGTGGCAAAGTCACACAAGTTCAGATTATGTTTCTTAATAGTTGTTACCAACTTGCACTGATAAAGGCATAGCACACAAAAATGGCATGTTTCCACATCGACAAAACTAAATGCTAAATCTGTGACAGTACACTCGAATAGTTTGTCGTGATGTCATAGAAAATTATTTATTATAAACAAAACTTACGATTTAAAAAAAATCAATTTAAAAAAAAATAAATAACTAATTGCATTCTAAAGAAATTAAATATATCTATATTTGACAAATTATCTTTTCTGCAAAGGGATGATGTCTGTATATAAAGTGTTAAGGCAATCTGTTTGCCTACCATTTTCGAATGATTATCATTATTTTTGCATACCGGCTTAACTCCCTTAAATTGATGGTCATTGTATGTTTTTACCATCCTCCAAGTGGTACGCGCATGCCATAACTTTGAGAAACACTGTTCTAATGTTTTATCTGCAGAAATAGTATGCTGTTGATTTGTCGCTGATGACATTCCACACCTCATTTTCATTCTGTGGATTTTCATGCCTCTTTGAGTAGAACATTTCCTACCACAGATTCATTGATATTTAAGCCGTTGGTCAGAGCTCAAAGTCACAGTGTAACTGGTCTAATACATTCCAGAAGTTGAAAATGTAAAAAGATCATTCCTCTCCTCCCTTTTTCGGTGAAAACATGAGAGGGGGAAGGACAACCTTTCCCGATTGTTAATGGTGCAAACATTAAGATATGATGGGGAGCTCTATACAGAATATTACAACAGCACGCAATCTGATCATCAAAAGTAGTTCCCCAGGTGGACAAGTGTCCTGGCGTTTTAATCTCCTTTACACTCTAAGGCAGGTGTTTACAACCAGTGGACACCGTTCTACGTGTTGATCCCAGTTGAAGATTTGGTAAATCTTTAGACGACTACCAGGAAAAAAAAAGAAAGACTTTTAAGCAAGCGGAAAGAAGTAAAATGAGAATGATGATGAAATCTTCAGACGATTATGACCTCTAAAAGGTATTCGATAAACTGGAAAGTCCGTCTCGGATTCTGCGATGCATGATTGTAATGAAGTATTGTCTGTTCTGCTCCAGCTGATGTTTGGTTCTTTGTAGATAGATGCCTGATTCACACTCGTTACTGGTCAAGTTTGAAAGTTGTAGCATGTTCCAAGAATCGTCATGGAGTAACTACCAACCTGGTCCTACATCTCTCAGACCCATCTGACGATGGTGTCTAGCGTCTAGTTCAGGCAATTTATATCCCCACTTGTTTCAGAGATAGTACTCTCAATTGGTACCACCAACTAGTATCACAAAAGACGAGAACAAATACCATCTTGAGTATTGTGTTTTCCTGACACACCCTCATCCACCCCCCCCCCCTTCTTTTCGTTTCACCATCCCATCTATCTCAGAACTGTTACCCTCGCTGAGAATTAATATTTATCCCACTGGGCTGAAAAATATTCATTACATTTAGGTTGGATAGATTTATATTTACCTTTACATTATCATCTTGACCCTTCAGCTTCCAAGGACCATAACCCTTCACCAAAGTTACGCCAAACTTCTTGTGACGTGACATCAGCGCAAGGTCTTTTCACGCCTTCTTTATCCCTTTCATGTCCTTCTCCAGTTCTCGTCTCTCACGAGAGTTCGTTGGTATCTCTCTACCCCTCTGTTAAGTCCTTCTCCAGTTCTCTTCTCTCCGTGCGTTCGTTGGTATCTATCTACCCCTCTGTTCAGTCCTTCTCCAGTTGTCTTCTCTCCGTGCATTCGTTTGTATCTCTCTACCCCTCTGTTAAGTCCTTCTCCAGTTGTCTTCTCTCTGTGTGTTCGTTGGTATCTCTGTACTCCTCTGTTAAGTCCTTCTCCAGTTCTCTTCTCTCCGTGCGTTCGTTGGTATCTTTCTACCTCTCTGTTAAGTCCTTCTCCAGTTCTCTTCTCTCCGTGCGTTCGTTGGTATCTCTCTACCCCTCTGTTAAGTCCGTCTCCAGTTCTCGTCTCTCACGTGAGTTCGTTGGTATCTCTCTACCCCTCTGTTAAGTCCTTCTCCAGTTCTCTTCTCTCCGTGCGTTCGTTGGTATCTCTCTACCCCTCTGTTAAGTCCTTCTCCAGTTCTCGTCTCTCACGAGAGTTCGTTGGTATATCTCTACCCCTCTGTTAAGTCCTTCTCCAGTTCTCTTCTCTCCGTGCGTTCGTTGGTATCGCTCTACTCCTCTGTTAAGTCCTTCTCCAGTTCTCTTCTCTCCGTGCGTTCGTTGGTATCTCTCTACTCCTCTGTTAAGTCCTTCTCCAGTTCTCGTCTCTCCGTGCGTTCGTTGGTATCTCTCTACTCCTCTGTTAAGTCCTTCTCCAGTTCTCTTCTCTCCGTGCGTTCGTTGGTATCTCTCTACTCCTCTGTTAAGTCCTTCTTAAGTTCTCGTCTCTCCGTTCGTTCATTGGTATCTTTCTACCTCTCTGTTAAGTCCTTCTCCAGTTTTCTTCTCTCCGTGCGTTCGTTGGTATCTCTCTACTCCTCTGTTAAGTCCTCCAGTTCTCGCCTCTCCGTGCATTCGTTGGTATCTCTCTACTCCTCTGTTAAGTCCTTCTCCAGTTTTATTCTCTCCGTGCATTTGTTGGTATCTCTCTACTCCTCTGTTAAGTCCTTCGTCCTTCTCCAGTTCTCGCCTCTCCGTGCTTTCGTTGGTAACTCTCTACTCCTCTGTTAAGTCCTTCTCCAGTTTTATTCTCTCCGTGCATTCGTTGGTATCTCTCTACTCCTCTGTTAAGACCTTCTCCAGTTCTCGCCTCTCCGAGCGTTCGTTGGTATTTCTCTACTCCTCTGTTAAGTCCTTCTCCAGTTTTATTCTCTCTGTGCGTTCGTTGGTATCTCTCTACCCATCTGTTAAGTCCTTCTCCAGTTCTCTTCTGTCCGTGCGTTCGTTGGTATCTTTCTACCCCTCTGTTAAGTCCTTCTCCAGTTATCTTCTTTCCGTGCGTTCGTTGGTATCTCTCTACTCCTCTGTTAAGTCCTTCTCCAGTTGTCTTCTCTCTGTGCGTTCGTTGGTATCTCTGTACCCCTCTGTTAAGTCCTTCTCCAGTTTTCTTCTCTCCGTGTGTTCGTTGGTATCTCTGTACTCCTCTGTTAAGTCCTTCTCCAGTTCTCTTCTCTCCGAGCGTTCGTTGGTATCTCTCTACTCCTCTGTTAAGTCCTTCTCCAGTTGTCTTCTCTCTGTGCGTTCGTTGGTACCTCTGTACTCCTCTGTTAAGCCCTTCTCCAGTTTTCTTCTCTCCGTGCGTTCGTTGGTATCTCTGTACTCCTCTGTTAAGTCCTTCTCCAGTTCTCTTCTCTCCGTGCGTTCGTTGGTATCTCTCTACTCCTCTGTTAAGTCCTTCTCCAGTTGTCTTCTCTCTGTGCGTTCGTTGGTATCTCTGTACTCCTCTGTTAAGTCCTTCTCGAGTTGTCTTCTCTCCGTGCATTCGTTGGTATCTCTGTACTCCTCTGTTAAGTCCTTCTCCAGTTTTCTTCTCTCCGTGCGTTCGTTGGTATCTCTCTACCCCTCTGTTAAGTCCTTCTCCAGTTCTCTTCTCTCTGTGCGTTCGTTGGTATCTCTCTACCCCTCTGTTAAGTCCTTCTCCAGTTCTCTTCTGTCCGTGCGTTCGTTGGTATCTTTCTACCCCTCTGTTAAGTCCTTCTCCAGTTCTCGCCTCTCCGTGCGTTCGTTGGTATCTCTCTACTCCTCCGTTAAGTCCTTCTCCAGTTGTCTTCTCTCCGTGCGTTCGTTGGTATCTCTCTACTCCTCTGTTAAGACCTTCTCCAGTTCTCGTCTCTCCGTGCGTTCGTTGGTATTTCTCTACCCCTCTGTTAAGTCCTTCTCCAGTTTTCTTCTCTCCGTGCGTTCGTTGGTATCTCTCTACACCTCTGTAAAAAGTCCTTCTCCAGTTCTCTTCTCTCCGTGCGTTCGTTGGTATCTCTCTACCTCTCTGTTAAGTCCTTCTCCAGTTTTCTTCTCTCCGTGCGTTCGTTGGTATCTCTCTACTCCTCTGTTAAGTCCTTCTCCAGTTCTATTCTCTCCGTGCGTTCGTTGGTATTTCTCTACCTCTCTGTCAAGTCCTTCTCCAGTTTCCTTCTTTCCGTGCGTTCGTTGTTATTTCTCTACCAGTCTGTTAAGTCCTTCTCCAGTTCTCTTCTCTCCGTGCGTTCATTGGTATCTCTCTACCCCTCTGTTAAGTCCTTCTCCAGTTTTCTTCTCTCCGTGCGTTCGTTGGTGTCTCTCTATCCCTCTGTTAAGTCCTTCTCCAGTTCTCTTCTCTTCGTGCGTTCGTTGGTATTTCTCTACTTCTCTGTCAAGTCCTTCTCCAGTTTTCTTCTCTTCGTGCGTTCGTTGGTGTCTCTCTACTCCTCTGTTAAGTCCTTCTCCAGTTCTCTTCTCTCCGTGAGTTCGTTGGTATTTCTCTACCTCTCTGTCAAGTCCTTCTCCAGTTTTCTTCTTTCCGTGCGTTCGTTGGTATTTCTCTACCAGTCTGTTAAGTCCTTCTCCAGTTCTCTTCTCTCCGTGCATTCGTTGGTATCTCTCTACACCTCTGTCAAAAGTCCTTCTCCAGTTCTCTTCTCTCCGTGCGTTCGTTTTTATCTCTCTACCCCTCTGTTAAGTCCTTCTCCAGTTCTCTTCTCTCCGTGCGTTCGTTGGTATCTCTCTACCTCTCTGACAAGTCCTTCTCCAGTTGTCTTCTCTCCGTGCGTTCGTTGGTATCTCTCTACCCCTCTGTTAAGTCCTTCTCCAGTTCTCTTCTCTCCGTGCGTTCGTTGGTATCTCTCTACTCCTCTGTTAAGTCCTTCTCCAGTTTTCTTTCCTACGTTCGTTGGTATCTCTCTACCCCTCTGTTAAGACCTTCTCCAGTTCTCGTCTCTCCGTGCGTTCGTTGGTATCTCTCTACTCCTCCTACCTAGCTGATCTAGAATCTGGGGTACATTGTTATGCCTAAAGAAATTGAAAGCCACAAAACCTATTCATATTTATATTGTTTCGCAATTTTTAATTTAATAACGTTTCTTTTTCTTCTTCTGCGTTCGTCCTAAAATGGACGTTTGGTACGTTGTGTTGCCGTTTACAGCAAAGCTGCGATATCTGCGCTTTTCGGCCCGACACATCAGTTTTAATCATGGCATTTTTGGGACTGGGTTAGCCTTCCATCTTCGATCCCAACTCTCTAAGCCAGAATGCAGTGATGCAGCCTGTTTCCAGGACCTCCACTTGGAGGTGGAGTAGGGTCTTGATTAGTTCTAGTTTGCTGACGCTGACGCAAGCAGTCAAGCTATGAGTCGCTGAATGCATTCCTCACTTTTGATGCGTCTTCGGTCCCATTTCTTTTTCAAAACTACAATGTGTTAAGTTTTTTTTTCGTTTTTTTAAAAAATCAGCTGGTGCTCGGAGTAGAACTGGAGCAGTCACTATTTATTCCAGAGCGAAACAATTTAAAAATCGGACTGTTCCAAATCCCTTTATTCCAGAGCGAAGTAATTTAAAAATCGGACTGTTCCAAATCCCTTTATTCCAGAGCGAAACAATTTAAAAATCGGACTGTTCCAAATCCATTTATTCCAGAGCGAAGCAATTTAAAAATCGGACTGTTCCAAATCCCTTTATTCCAGGGCGAAGCAATTTAAAAATCGGACTGTTCCAAATCCCTTTATTGCAGAACAGGGACTGTCTTGCAATAATATCAACAGGTTTGCTCAATGTGTGCTCTTCCATCTCCAGCGACTCATTCTCATTTCTTGTTCTACTGGCACTTGTCTGGTTCTTGTCATCAGTTTCACATTAGTGATCTAGTCTTACTACTTAACTATTTCTTTTATAAGCAATTACTTATTTATGAAACTCTGTAGCTCATTGGTTGCTTTTTTTTCTATGTTCTCCATGTTTCAGGGCCACACGATACATCTGATATTTGAATGAAAAACTCTGATTATGTGCTGGAATTTATTTATTTTGATCTAAATTATTTCCCAATGAAATGACAGCTCATCTAATCTTTGGTACAGTATTCTTATGTTGATATTATTGTCTCTATCCAACCATGTCTTTACAGCTACCAAGACATATGTATGATATATGCCTTTTTAGCAATATAGACATATTTGGAGAGACAATCATATCAACATAACAATAACGTGTATGATATATGCCTTATTAGCAATATAGACATATTTGGAGAGACAATCATATCAACATAACAATAACGTGTATGATATATGCCTTATTAGCAATATAGACATATTTGGAGAGACAATCATATCAACATAACAATACGTATATGATTAATTGACAATAATGTTATCAGACCTGAAGGTCATTTATATTTGGACATGCGCCCTAATATAACCTACTAAGCGGAACAAAGCATAATTTTATTTAAAGGGAAAAAATGTGTATGATTCTACATCTTGTAATGGCGTTTCTTTAAGAGTAATATTGTTATAGTTTCCTGCATTTATTCCCTTCGTCTTTATTTTTTGTTGTTTACGTTCAGACCCACGTGCTGTGACCTCACATCAAGCGCTTTCCTTTTATCGTGCTTCTGTTATGAAACAGGAAATTCAGGTTGTAGCCAAATATATATCGTCAATGTTCAGTCACAGTCCATTGGATTCCTTGTATGACTAGTGAAGTTGATTTTTAAAAATCAAAACCTTGTATATCGCTATTAAGAAAAAACAGATGAAGCCACAAGGTATCCCTGTCTCACACCAGTTTATATTCCAATCCGTTCAGTGAGTTGTCTTTCGTAAAGAACTCTGCATGTTATATTTCCATAAGTTTTATTTATTAGTCTAGTAATCTTCAAGTGGACTCAGTGATTCATTATTAATTTCAAAGTTATGGTCTACACAACTGTTCCTCAACCTTTTTGTGTTCAAAGCACATTTTTCAAATAAATTTTGACACACCTATTGGTCCCCGCAACTCAGTAAACAATTACATTGGTATATACTAAATTAAATACACTAATTTGTGGATACTTTAGAATACAGAAAACTCTAATTTGATTTTCTTTTAATTGTTTAAAATTATTTTGAAGTAAATCTATTTTTGTTCAAAGCAGTTAATAGCTCCAATTATTATTGAATGAATTCAAGCTGTAAGATCAGTTTTACATTACATGATCACTAAAAATATGCTTCATGTAGTAAATTTACTAAAATTTTGCGGCACACTTTGATAGACACGGTGCCACACTAGTGTGCCGCGGCACACCACTTGAGAAACACTGGTCTACATTGTAGAGAGATCATTTAATATAATGCGATACAAAAGCATAACAAAATGTCTTTCTACTCGCAAAAATAAAAATAATCCTAATCTACAGTTTACATTTATTACTGTTAGAAAACTATTGTTAAATTATGCAAGTTTTGAAACAATCGAGGTCCGGAGGAAAGTATTTCTCACATAAAATGCGATCTCAGTGTAAATGAGATAAATAATGCATCAAAACGTGATCACGAAAAAGTCCACACTTGATACTTACCAGCAAGGAAAAGAATTATTGCCACAAACATAAACAATAACTGATGAGAAGCCATGCTTGGATAAGACTCGAGGAAATAACAACAGATTACCGTACGTTTTAGTTACATGGCATCAACACGGTGTTGTGATGGGAAATGTTTCCACTAGCCTAGCTTTTGTAAGGATGAATGAAAATGTACGTAACCATGTTCGCGCCAGGAGACTGGCGGCAGTTCTGTCAATAATTAATTCACAAAGAGAGTTGAATTTTGTAAGCACGATAGCGATGGATATTGCTGATTAAATTGTATAGATTGTTTGAGCGTTTATTAATTTGTAATGTAGTTTAAAGCTGTATTGAGGTATCTCCGCCTTTTGGTCTGACACACCCTATTTCTATAAAGCACTGTATCCGTGTTTGCGTCCAGTAACTGTTATATGTTCACATTGTACTTACAATACAGTGTTAGATGTTCTCATCGTACTTACAATACAGTGTTAGATGTTCACATCGTATTTACAATACAGTGTTTGATGTTCACATCGTATTTACAATATGTCCTACAAGAGCTGAAATCAGTTTATCTTTACCTCTGAGAAGTTCTGACGAGATGGTCCCATTCTGCCATCCTCATCAATTTTATTCTCCATATCTTTGTACTTGTCTCTTTCTCTCCACTTCACACTTCTCAGTGAGTGATAGATTGTATCTCACAATTAATGTCCATGAAATATTAGGATGAAAGGCAAGTTAAAACAATATATAATTCAGAAGACCTACTCAAAAATTTTCACTCACCATCTCACGGTCCAATATTACTACTTGTGTTTGGTAATATATATATACATATATATATATATATATATATATATATATATATATATATATATATATATATATATATATATATATATATATAATAATAATAAATTCTTTAAGCACCAAACACGGCGCATAAGGCAGAAACCAGTGCTCTCCAGGTTGTTCGTTGTGACGCCACTCCTCTTAGCTCTTGCACATTATTTAGGCCCAACGTTCTTCCTTCTCTTATTATTGTTCTTCTGAGTGTTTCTTTTGGTCTTCCTTTTTTCCTCTTACCCTCAGGAACCCAAGTGAGCGCCTTTAGTGGTATTCTGTTGTTTTGCATTCGTAGGACATGACCGATATATGACCATCGTCTTTTCCTTATATAGTCGGAGACATATTTCTGCCTAGAGTCTTCTCTTATTTGTCGATTAGTCTTGAATTCTTTCCAATTGTTACCGAAACAGAACCAGGCTCGACAGTAAATATATATATGCATGCCAGATACTTCATTCTGGTTAAGAATATTGGCCGTAAACACGGACCAATATGATGACAACGAAATCAGGCCGCAGGTCGCGGGCCTCGATAATCAGGTCACTCTCAGTTTACATTAACTTCTGAGATTAAATATACTTTCTGCCAAACCATATTCCGCCTGCATTGCGGATCCATAAAGATGATTCCTAGGCTTATGTGTGTAATAGGTCAACTTAGACCTAGTCTTTCAAATATGAAGCCATACTGGAGTACAGTATAATAACTCCTTGTGAGCTTCGCTCACTATGTCGCCATCAGCGATAAATGTACCTGTCAGATTTAAACGAGACGAAAAGATCGAATAATGTTTCAGTTACTTTCTTAAAGAATCCTTACACTCTGAGTTAACACAACACAGCCAATACTGGCATAAAGAAACACTCAGGGACGGAAGAATGACAAAACAGTCATTCCCAGAATTTCCAATCCCTATCGAAAACTTGGCAGAGAGAAATCTACGGATCGGTACATCCGTTCTAAGCCTCAGGTACACTCTCTCTGACTCAGTCTCTCGGCTTTTGCCGCCAAGACCCGCGCATGCCCAAAGAGCATGGACCAGATCGAGGCAAACCCAGACCAGGCGTTTCCGCCCAGAATGGTGATAAAGATACTCCGAATATGATCCTATAAATAGACTTAAGACACGTCAACGCTAAGACATGCCTGAGACAGGACAACATAAGGCAGGGGAAGATAATCACCAGTCAAACCTGTCACAGAAAGATAATAAACATTTATCTCTCTTTGATCACATTAAACCAATCATACACTAGGTTGGAGTTTTTCCCACAGTCAAAAATGACGGCAACATTACCACACCTCCCGGGGAAAAATGGCACTTTTTTTTGAAATACATCTATGAGCCCGGTGCATTAAGCTCATAACGCATGAGTAATGCGCCGATGAAAGTATCACTAAAAAATATAACATCATAATGTCAGATCCAATCCACGCACAGTAGAGCGTCTGGTGAGAAGAAAAAATCTCACTAGATAGGAGAAACTATTTTCTCAAAGTAAATATATCCGGGGAGGTGTTACCAACCAACTCAAAAGTGCAGGTAATGTTACAACAAAAATTCATATCAATGTGTATAAATGTGAATGACAATTTCCATTAAGAAATTACACCAACATCGAAATCTCACGACGTATAATGAGTATATAACCATAAATTCAAATGGTCAATCATTAACAACATTTCTAAATTCTTTTTACAAACATATGATTATACATGTGTATAGAACTAATATCTGATGACGTCAGAAGAACAAGTCGATGCTCTATTCCGGCGATGTCTTGTAAGCAAAATCCTCAAGGAACATCAGGACGTCTATAGAAGTCATCGTAGTTATACAGCGTTCCAACATATCACACTGGTTTGCTGAGAACAATACAAATAGTACATTTCTTAGAATGTTATAATGTACTATAGTCACTTAATATATATCTAAACTATAAATGTCGCCGCATTAATTTTTTGGACCTTTTTTTCAAATGAAACAAAGCCTTCCTCTGTTTTACCGAAGACAGTAACAGAGAAAGCTAGAAATCAATACATAACCATGAGTTTAAACAAAGTGATAACAAGTGTTATAGAACCATGTTATTATAAGAATAGATCATAACTTTAGATATGTAACAGTGGATCTAGACAAAAGAGCTAAGTAGCTTCATGTGGGCATCGAGACAATATGTCTGCCATCACATTATCCGAACCACGGATAGCTCGTACCGTGAAATGAAAAGGGTGAAGAGCAATAGCATATCGAGTGGATCTCGAACTCTTCAAATCCTTATTCTGCATAGCTGTGAGAGCTTTTTGGTCGGTTTCTACTACAAAATGCGCGCCAAGAAGGAATCTTTGGAGGTTAAGAATTGCCCAGACCATAGCCAGCAATTCTCGGTCTAGAGCAGAATAATTCCTTTCTGTCGCATTCAGTTTTCTCGAGACATACATTACAGGATGCAGAGTCTCAGAATACTTTTGCATCAGTGCCGCACCGATCCCTATTGCTGAAGCGTCACTACGAAGGACAAACGTCCTATCGGCTGTAGGTAGTCTTAAAATAGGAGGAGACGATTTAATGACTTAATCTGATATAATGAAAATTGGCATTCTTGGGACCAACGCACCATATAAGGAGACCCTTTCTTCAATAGGGTTGAGAGTGGTGCCGTAATAGAGGAAAGATTCGGAATGAATCTTCCATAGAACTGTATTAGGCCCAAGAGACTACGGATCTGTTTTTTAGTCTTAGGAATAATGATGTTCAGTATCTTAGAAGTGTTGTGGTCTTCTGTCTTTAAGAGACCATGACCAACACGATGACCAAGAAAAGAAATCTCACTAAACCCAACATAGCCTTTAGAGGGTTTAGCTGTCAAATTATGCTCACGTAGAGTGGACAATAGTTCATCTAATCCCAGATAGTGATCTTCCCAAGAATCGCTAAAAAGACAGATATCGTCCAAGTATGCAATCACATCAGACCGATATGCCAGTATTCGACGCATCATGCGTACGAATGTAGCTGGGGCATTCATAAGGCTAAAAGGCATAAAGTTCCAATGGAACAAACCCCTAGGTGTGGAGAAAGCAGTGAAAGGTTTGGCTCGTTCGGTTAGAGGAACTTGCCAGTATCCTTTAGACAAGTCCAGCTTTGTAAAGAAACGAGAATTGGAAAGTCTAGTAAGTAACTCATCCAACAGAGGCATAGGTTCTGCATCGAACTTCGTTACTTGATTTAGTTTACGGTAATCGACGCAAATGTGTATGTTATTGTCTTTCTTTCGGACAATAACCATAGAAGACGAGTATGCCGAATTGGATGGTTCAATTATTCCTAACTTTATCATTTCATCCAACTCTTTCTCGACTTGAGTTTGGAAGTGGATAGGAATAGGATAAGGTCAGACCCTGATAGGAGTATGGTCAGTCAATACAATGTCGTGTTCAATGACTGTAGTGTGTCCAGGAATGCCCGTGAGAACATCCTGAAATGCTTGTAACATGGAAGAGATTTGTGACTGTTCCCTAGTTGATATATTATGTGAAATTGCAACATCCTTCCATGATTCCGTAGAATGAAGTGGAATCATCGGAAGAGGAAGATTAACATCAGAGAAAGTAGATTCCTCTTCCTGTATGACAGACAGCGATGAGTAATGGCCACAAGCGACTGTAGCGTCGTCCGTCGCTTGAAAGATAGGTTGTAAGTACTCTGGACGTTCATACAATTCCGTAAGCATATTTATGTGAAAAGTTTTATGCTTTCCGTCAATATCGACGACATAGTCGACATCAGAAAATTTAGATACAATCTCAAAAGGACTTTTCCAACCAATAAGAAGTCTATTTTCCCTGGAAGGAAGTAATACAAATGCTTTGTCTCCAGGAAAAAGTTGACGTAGGCATATATTTTTATTTGCAAACTGTCTTTCCTTTGCTTTAGTAAATTCATATGCGGAAGTTGCTAATTTGCACGCTTCAATGATTTTCTGCCTGAGAGCAATGACATACTCATAAGAAGATTGTGTGTCATCACTAATATCATCGGCAGCTATCAGATCGTGAAGCAAGGACATTGGGCCGCGTGGACGTGCGCCAAAGACGAGCTCGAAATGAGAAAATCCGGTATGTTCATTAGGAACCTCTCTATAAGCAAAGAGAGTAGCGGGTAAGACTCTGTCCCAATCCTGAGGATGATCCTCAGTTATTTTCCCAAGTAAATTGTTGAGAGTTCTATTGAGACTTTCGACTAGTCCATTAGACATGGGATGATAAATACTACTCAGTGATCTCTTGATATTAAGAGTAGACATCACTTGCGACATCGTCTCAGATATCAGTTGGGTGCCATGGTCTGACAAGATTTCCATAGGGAATCCCAACCGCGAAAATATCAGCCAAAGAGCGTCTGCAATATCAGCAGTCGAAATGCTCTTCAGAGGTATGGCCTCTGGCCATCGAGTACACATGTCAACACATGTAAGAATGAATTGATGTCCTCTGGTCTGATTTTATTTTGAAAGGACCAATGATATATATCGCCATTTTCTGAAATGGACGGATAGGAATGTCCGCAGCCTGGATAGGTGCTGCATGGCGAGGACCTTTCGATTTTACCTCTTGACATACTCTACACGAGCGACAATAAAGAACTCTCGACTTCGTACGTGAAAATCCCATATGACCAGCGCATTGGGAGTCGTGAGCATGTTGCAGTATTCTAACTCTCATGTCTTTCGGAACAAGAATTTGTGAATGTATAGACATGTCGGAGTGTTGTACCATACGCACTAGTACGCCATTCTTCATAGTGATCCAAGACTTGTGATCTGTGTTCTTATTTGGGTCACATTTTTTGCCAGAACGAAGAATTTTTTTAACGAAATGTCTTCCTGTTGACTTTTGATAAAAGAGTCACGTAAAATGACATCATGACCATCTTGATCACGTACCTCAAACACCTTCGGTCGATGTAGTCTGAGGCATATTCTTAGCCCGAGCTCTCGTGACAACTGCATTAGCAGCTTCTAAGTTATGTTCTTCCTAATCAATAATCTGCTGCGGGGTACACTCTTTAATGCCGTGTATACGCCCAACGATAAAATCCGCAATGTGATTTGGAAGCAGACACGCTTATACTTCTCCCGTAAAGAAGGGAGTAGCTATACGGATGATAGCGGTAGAGTATTTGTCCACTGTGCCACCAAATGTTACACATTTGATCACTCTTCCAGTGGCACATGAAGGATCTACTAGAGATTGTCTAGCCCCAATAGTGGTACATCCAGAATCAAAGACGACTGAGACTGGATCATTATTCATTAGACCCCTATGTAGAATAAGAGATCCTCTCCCATCATGAGCCGCTGCGGCAGGAAGAGTGGGCAGAGGATGACCGCAACTCAAGGTGGATATAGTAGTAAGTTCAAATAAAGTGGTGCAATGAGGGCATTGAGATGCTCTCCCAAAATCAAAGGCAGAACAAGAACTAGCACTAGCGCTAGGTTTATTATTGTTTTGTTCATTACTAACTCCTTGTGACTCTTGTTCAGCACAGTTAGTATGATGACATGATCTGTTATTATTATGCTGCCATCTACTTCGATTACTATTTCTTTTGGAATTATGGTAATTACCCCTATTGCTATTATTATTTTGGTTTAAACCGCAGTTTTCACAATTGTGATTGTGATTTACACCTTGATGAAAATATCTATCAGACTGATACTGCTGTCTTCCTAAAGAATTATGGCGAGGATAGTTTTTATTGTGGCTACCCCTTTTAAAGTTACCACATTTGTTGGAACCATAATTATGAGGGCTATCAGATTGCCTCCAATTCCTACACCAGATTCTGGTAACATAGTCTTAAAATGAAGACTCTAATCATCTTCTTTAAGCTGATATCTTTTCAATAAGGCATCTCTGACAACTTCATAGTTAGTTTTTTCATGTTCTTCTATTGCCATTATAAAACTTAATGGTTCCCCTGTAAGTGAATTCAACAGTTGTCTAACATATTGTGCCTTATCTACTTTATATGTTACACAACTAAGTTCAAGTCTATGTAGATAGAACGTTATGTCATCTTTCGTGGGATTAAAATGAGGAAGTTTGAACTTATAATCATGACTTTTTGTGCTCGAAGAAGTCGCTTGAGAACTCCCTATATTAGTCACTTTCAACTTCTCTATTTCCAAAGCCAAGAGTCTTTCTTCATGTTCTCTTTGATGCTTTTTCTCTTCAAATTCTCTGTCTTGCTGAATCTTCCTTTCTTCAGCTTCTCTTTGATGCAATTTCTCTTCAAATTCTCTGTCCAGCTGCGCTTGAATCTTTTTCTCTTCAAATTCTCTGTCTTGCTGAATCTTCTTTTCTTCAGCTTCTCTTACTGAAGACTGGCCTCACATGCCAGATACTTCATTCTGGCGAAGAATATTGGCCGTAAACACGGACCAATATGATGACAACGAAATCAGGCCGCAGGTCGCGGGCCTCGATAATCAGGTCACTCTCAGTTTACACTAACTTCTGAGATTAAATATACTTTCTGCCAAACCATATTCCGCCTGCATTGCGGATCCATAAAGATGATTCCTAGGCTTATGTGTGTAACAGGTCAACTTAGACCTAGTCTTTCAAATATGAAGCGATACTGGAGTACAGTATAATAACTCCTTGTGAGCTTCGCTCACTATGTCGCCATCAGCGATAAATGTACCTGTCAAATCTAAACAAGACGAAAAGATCGAATAATGTTTCAATTACCTTCTTAAAGAATCCGTGTACTCTAAGGTAACACAACACAGCCAATACTGGCATAAAGAAACACTCAGGGACGGAAGAATGACAAAACAGTAATTCCCAGAATTTCCAATCCCTATCGAAAACTTGGCAGAGAGAAATCTATGGATCGGTACATCCGTTCTAAGCCTCAGGTACACCCTCTCTCTGACTCAGTCTCTCGGCTTTTGCCACCAAGACCCACGCATGCCCAAAGAGCATGGACCAGATCGAGGCAAACCCAGACCAGGCGTTTCCGCACAGACGGGTGATAAAGATACTCCGAATATGATCCTATAAATAGACTTAAGAAGAATAGAAACAGGCGAAAGTTTGAATGAGAATTAATATTTTATCGCAAACGAACGAATGCGAAAAAACCCCAGGAGAAGGATAAAATAGCGATAATAAAATAGAGGACACGGGTAGAAAAGAAAAGAATATAGAAAATTTATTGATCATAAATCTCTATGCGACAGAACGTTCCCCCCTTTAAGATGTTCGGAGGTCGGCACCGGTCTTTCCAAGTATCTCTTTAACAGATTTAAATGGAAAACCTTCTCCTTTCCTTTAATAGAGATCTGGTAGTTAGCCTTAGAAATATTTTTCAGGACGGTAAACGGCCCTTGCCATCCGATCCTCAGTTTGTTGTTCCCGGTAGGGAGTAACACCAAAACTTTCTCTCCTGCTTCCAGTTCTCTCTCTTTCGCGACTTTCCTGTATCGGTTAGCGGGTTTTGTGCGTGCTCGCTTAAAGTTAGTCGTTGCTAGATCCCATCCTAGTTTCTACCTTTCCTTTGAATCCGACACATATTTACTTGCTGAGACAACTGTCTCATCCGCCTTCTAGTCTGTCAGCGACCAAAGTAAGGCTTCAAGCGGGCCCTTAATGGGTCTGCCGAATAAAAGCGTGGCTGGCGGAAATCCTGTGGAAGTATGAGGAGATTATCTGTAGCCAAATAAAGCTGCAGGAATACAAAGATCCCAATCTTCAGGTTTCACTTGTGCCAGTTTACTTAGCATCATGTTGAGGTTTCCGTTAACAGGTTCCACTAACCCACTTCTGGCCAGAGTGTAAGGTTTTGTGTAGATGTGCTGGTCCCTCAAGATCTTAACGATCTCATCCATCAACAGGTTTCGGTATGGAGATGCGTTATCCGTCAACACTTGCTGAGGGAATCCCAACCGAGTAAAAATCTGCACGAGGGCTTCTGCGACATGCTTGGCATCCGCGCATGTTAGCGGTATAGCTTCTGCCCACATATTGCATGTGTCGACTAGGGTGAGGTTAAACCTGTTCCTTCTTTTAGTCCTTTCTAGGGGACCTAAAATGTCGATCACAACCCGTTCGAATGGTGTTCCCACTATTGGCGTTTCACCCAAAGAGACTGGGGGTATCCGTTGCTTGGGTGGTACACGTTGGCACTGGGCACAGGATTTGACATACCTGATAATATCAGTATTTACTCCTGGCCACCAATAATGAGTAGTTATCCGTTGGTTTGTGGCGTTCTGTCCCATATGTCCGCTGAAGGGAAGAGAGTGCCCCATTTCTAGGATTTGGCTTCTGTACTGTTTCGGTACTAGGAGCTGGTTGTAACCTTGGTCAGGCTTGCCCGTTCTGCGATAAAGTACGCCATCCTTAGAAAAAATGTCCCCGTGCTTTCTGGGTTCCTTAGCCATGGCAGTTTCCTAAAGCAGGGTGCCAAAGTAGGGTCCTTTTGTTGCGCTTCTTTAAGTTCCATAGGTAACAAATTAGGCGCAGGCTCCGGGTCCTTCTTGGTTTGCCCTCTTGTAGTTACTGCTGCCGCAATCGGCGCTTCCGTTTTCCCAATAAACACGTATCTACCGCCAAGTATGACTGGGTAGATGGGGTCATCCATAACAGCCGCTTTGATCACACCTCTGACAAAATCAGAGTGGATATCAACCAATGCAATGGGAAGCGCTGTAGGTGTATCACTCTTAGAGACTCCACAAAATTGGAAGGTTTCTCCTGTCTCTTGACCGGGTTTAACCAGGTGTCTGGCAACAATGCATTCATAAGAAAGCCTCGTGTCAAATAAACAAAAACTTTGAGAACCGTTCAATATAACAGTACCTCGCGTTGAGGGTCTCTCTCCCTCAGGTTGGTAGACACTGTCAATAATTCCGAATTGCGAGACTGTTAATAAGCATCCGATGCGTTTCGGCTCGGTGTGCTCGCTCTGATCATTAGCCCGTGCGCAGAGGTTTTCCCTTTGTCACCTTGTCTTCGCTGGTTGAGGTGCCACGAAGAACGGTTGGGTTGATCAGACTGTTTACTGTGGTTGGGGTACTTGTTTTTGTAGAACTTGGATTTTTCAGGAGGGGGTTTTGAGGTCCAGTTTCTCTGTGGTTATTCTGATTAGAAGCATGAGAAGATTGGTCTAGATTATTCTTTCGAAAATGCTGTTCTGTCGGTTTACGTTTTGTGGCCGGCAGTTCGGCCAGCGCTTTTTGATAACGCTCAGTCTTTTCCTAAATGTCTTCAAGCTTTTCTGCACTTTGCTCAGCTAAGAATCTTCGGGTGTCAGCAGACAAAGTGTTCTTTATTTGTTCTGTTATAACAAATTCCTCCAGACCTCCATAGGTAGAGGGGAGCGGCGAGAGCTCTAGGCACTTTGTCAAGTATCCCTTTAGACCAGACAAGAAATGCTGAAAAGTTTCAGAGCTCTACTTCCTGCTGTTGCGAAACAGTTGCAAAAATTTGCGAGCATTCAATTCAAAGCCCTCCAGTAACTCTTTCTTCAACACATCATAGTTGTCTTGTTGGCTGCTTTCCAGTTTGGCGTAAACATCATACGCACTGATTTTCAAAGCCTGAGAAAGCTTCATATTCCAACGCGTCCTCTCTAAACCGTACAGGGTTTCAATTTTCTCAATTTTTTCAAGCCATGTGTCAATCTTCTCATTAGGACACAGTAAAGATTCTAGAGCGAAAGACATAGTGGTAAGATGAGTAGATTGTGTGTTAGAAGGATCAGTTAAAGAGGAATGAGAAGAAGACTCTCCATTGCTGGAGGTAGAGGCAGCCCCACGGCTTTGGAACTCTAGAGTCTTAAGCGCCAACTCGTGCTGTCTTTCCCTCTCTCTTTCCTCCCTCTCCTTCTCTCTTTCCCTCTGAATTTCCATTTCTTCCTCAATCTTCCTCTGCTCCCTAGCTTCGGCTGCTTTTTCCTTCTGCTCCGCATCATATCTCTCGAGTTCATCCCTGACAAACGCTTTCGCCTCCTCTCCTTGTAAACCATCTTCTCTCGCTTCGTCCCTGAGGTTCAGCCTAAGCTTCGCCCTCTCTGCCATAGTAAATAGGTGACTGAGACTTAGACGAGAAAGAAACAGAAAAAGGATACACTGGTTCCTACCACTTACGAGAAAATACCAAAACAAAAGATGATATACTTTAACCTGGGATACCTCCTCCTATACTATAGTATCTAACTATCGCTGCTATTCCAGGCTCTAAAAGCTCTAATTGCAAGCGACTATGCCAATTAAATGGTAGTAAGATTTACTTACTTAAAAATACTTTGCTACAGTGGAAACAAAATAATTATTGCAAACATTTTAGGAGAAAAAAAATCCCTTAATTTTTAAGAGTCCACTACAAGTTCGCCCCTGAAGACAGTTAGGGTAAGGGAGGCAATTAACGAGACCTAATTGTCTGAACGCACTCCTTAGCTAAGCTCAAACACCTACTTCTTCAGAACCCTGTGATTGCTAGACAATCACAAACTTTACCAGCGTTTAGTATTACAAAATCAATCTTCTTCTTCTGTTCTTCCATCCTTAGCCACCGACCGTCAAAGCAGTCAGTGGCCATTACGCCTAGTGGCGTCTTAGGGCAACAGCAGAGAGTTTTTCTTTGCCATTATTTCCCATCACGCCTAATGGCGTCTTTAGGGCAACGGCAAATCAACCCATTTGCTGTTGTTTTCGTAATCGAAGTGACTGGCATCATATATTCCGACAAAATCAACCTGTAACTCAAATGTATATTACTCAAAATGTTGTGGAAAAAAAACCCCAGTTATTAATTGTGTGGTCAGCACGCCCATACACAGATCGATTGTCTAATGGAAACATTTTTTTTTTAAGATATAAAAGTCACAAGACATCACACTCTTACTCTATATCAGAATAAAGAAAATGAATCCTGCAGACGAGCTGAAATTAGTATTTGCTCAGGATTTAGAGTTCAATTCCCGGATAACGAACCACCATTCTGTCGTAGATTTTTGATAGGGGAATTAAGACTTGGGTTGGTCCCTTCTGAATAGATTAGAATAAGTGATAGCCACAGTGAGAGATGATAATAGAAATCGATTTATACGAGTGAGATAGTAGGAATAATAGAGTCTGTCTCTGAAATCGAGCAATCTTCTCTCTCTCTTAGCCTATCTTCTACAACAGATTTAGAGGGGTCAGACAGTCTATCATAACATAATAATATATCTATATATTACCACTCACGTGCACACACACATGTGACGACAGTTAGACACACAGACGTGGGAAAACTATAACAATAATTATATAGATATTTGGGAACGAACTGACCGCCACACTGGAGTAAGTTTAATTGCATTTTTAATTATCAGACTAAAATTCCATCACAACACATAAAATTACATCAAAAACATATATAAATAGTCATAAAGTCAATGAATTGCTACCCGAAATGATAGACCCATTAGTATGATTATTTCCCTCGATGTTTAGCCCACAGTCCTGTTAGAAGAAAAGATGATAGCCCCAAATAGTCACGGATACATCTGCTGTAGTCTAATAATTTCCCTTGTTAAGGTGTGAACAGACTTTGCTACTCTGATCTATCCTAAGGAAAAATATAGTTAGCAACAAAACTTGCATAAAGAAATTTAGGACAGAAAAATGGGTGCCAAAATACAACAATAAAGGAATCACTCAGTCCTGCATTCACTCTATTCATTCAGCCGTGATCACGTGCTTTTATGCGTACTTACAGCTTTGGTAGCAACTTCTGGAAACACAATTTTTTAGGACATGCACATACAGAATCTTCAATGGTAGTCGTGGCCAAGACAACCCCAGTTCCAAAAAGACGGGTGGAATTCACTGCTTCAGGGAACGTTATCTTGGTTCTACTTATTTTAGGATGTCTGGTCCTGTCACATTAAAATTGTCCAGGCACGAACGTTAACAGCGAGCACAGTGTCAATAGCTTAGGTTTCTAGTAATGAGGAATGTCAAGTCGGGTGCCTTATCTCAGTATAGGAATTCAGTTGGTCACACCACAGCTTGTCAACAGTGTCGGAAAAGTTATTGATTGTAATATCGTACTTGCCACAAAGGCTGAAAATGTACTTGAGAGTTTGTGAAGAACTATTATCTGGCTCAAAGGCACAGTAAAAGCATTTAGTCTTTAATAAAACCGTTAGTGAGAGTTGTACTCTGTCTATTAATGGAGACACGCGCAATGTCAGACAGGTGTTGACTTGTAAAAGCACGTGGTAAAAGATAAAAATGTTTCTTCTTTCAATGGTACTCAAACGCTGGCAAAGTTGGGTCACCCCAGTTTCACTGAATAAAGAAAAAACAACATATAAAATACTATACATACTATGTACTCGGATATAACTTACATTATCAACTGCAAGCGGAGGCTTGACTTATCGTTTAAAACCTTCCCGTGAAATAAGTTATATTCATAAAATCAATCATCATGAATTAGAAATACATACGTATTTCGTCAATACTCAGTGATGAATCAGTGCAGTTATAAGTTAGTTTAAAATATTCTCGGCTGATTATTAGCAGTTTAATTAAATTCATTAAATGCCGAATGAGTTTAAGCTAGAAATTATAGTTTATTCTGCTTTCCCCTGTAACATGTCGACTAGCGAATATAACGGACTTATAAATTAATTCATCTGCACACTAGTAGAATGAAATAAGCGATTTATCACTACATCACTCAACACAATAGATATATAATATTTACCTCCACACAGAACTACAGATTAATACCACGAACTAGAATCCTTCAATATAATGGTAGTCTAGAACTCGGCCAAATATTGCCAAGAAACTCAGAACTTTGCAATATACAAGATATTTCCTAGCACGAGTGATCTGTCTACTGCAGATTTAGGAGTAAACATTACTAGTCTAAAACTCTCTCGGGTGGATATATCTTAAACAGACAAAGGATGCGCGCTATTTCCAAAAAACCCCATCTCCTCCTTTCCTCTTAACACTTCACATAACTAAGACGCAGGCCATAACTGCCACAACGCGTCTTTGACATCTCCGTCTAACTATCATTTCTGAGCGCAGCAAATTTGGCGCCTACTCACACCTAATACCGAGAAACTTAGCCGTAGAGCGCCGTGTCAGATGAAAATGTTAGACGATATGTCTGCCATCCCATGTCTATCGAGACGAATTTCTCACACTATTTTGTCTACTGCCGGGAATGACACCGAGAAACTTAACCGTAGAGCGCCGTGTCAGATGAAAATGTAGACAAATGTCTGCTCCTATGTCTGTCCAGAACGTATATTCACAGTTATTCGTCTCGTGCAGGGACTGACACGATTATGCAATACAATGCGTTCTAAATGAGAATAGAAACAGGCGAAAGTTTGAATGGGAAAGTAATATTTTATCGCAAACGAACGAATGCGAGAAAACCCCAGGAGAAGGATAAAAGAGCGATAATAAAGTAGAGGACACGGGTAGAAAAGAAAAGAATATAGAACATTTATTGATCATAAATCTCTATGCGACAGCAACCATTCTGTTCGTAATGCTAGTCTAACCTTCTATCACTTGTTTACATTTATATATATTGTTACAGGTCCTGTTTTTTTAGCAGTAAGTCTGTTCTATTTGTTGTTTTCTCCTTAGTTTCCCATTTGCATTCCTTTTCGTTCACTTGCTGCTGTTATTACATTGTCTTGGTCACTTGTACTTGTCTTCTTGTTTAGTTCCATCAATTCTGTTCTTGTACATTATTATAATTTTTTTCTTTCTCCTCTCTTTCTCTTTTCCCTCGTATCTTTACTACTGTTGGTCTCTCATACTATACTCTTTAGTTATTTATTAGTAATATTAAGAATCTATTTACATTGATAATATTTCAAAGCACAAAGCTAGTGAATTGATATAGACGGACTAAGTGAGATACAGTTATTACATAAATAATAATATTGAGAGTAAGATACTGAAGTAGTAAATAAGTGAGTATCAGGAATTTATTAATATGGGCAAGGGGTATGGTTACCAGGCAAAGGATCTAATGGATTTTGCCAAAGCGGAATTCAATTCCAAAGAAAAGCAAGAAGCCCTTGAGGATAAGAGAAAAAGAGATGCACGGTATGCGGAGCGAGAACTCAGAAAAGCAGAGCTACTTGCGGAAGAGAACAAAAGAGGATTATAGGAGAAAAAGTTGAAACAAGCTGCTGAAGCAGCAAAGCTTGCACATGAAAAAGAATAAGAAGAAAAAAATTTGCACATAAAGAAAAAATGGCGACTTTACGTATTGAAGAACAAAGAGTGCAACATCAGTGTAGCCAAAATTATAACTCTGAACTTAAAGGTTCCTCTCGCAACCACAATAGCGGTTCTGCTGAATTTCGTTTGCCTGTATTTAAGCCAGAAAGAGACGATATTTCGTCCTTCTTACAACGCTATGAAAGTGTTTGTGAAGACAATAATCTAGATAGGTCTCATTGGTGTACAAGATTGATGGATTTCATGACTGGTGAATCTTTAACGGCTCTGTGCTAATTGGGCGGGCCGAATAGAAACACGTATGATGCAGCTAGAACACCATTATTAAAACTTCATCAGTTAGACGCTGAAGGTTATCGTATGAAGTTCAAACTTATGATTCCGGAAACTGGTAAAGATTTTAAACATTTTGTAGCTGCAACTCGTCTAACATTTAATAGATGGATAAAACTTTCTGGCATTGAAGAGAATTATGAGGTCCTTATGGACTTATTATTGCGAGACAAAATTTTGTCTTCTGTAAGCAGACAACTGCGAGAATATCTACAGGAAAGGAAGCCGTGGAGTTTGAATTCAATGGAGGAATTATGTAAGCAATATTGTATGGAACATCCAGGGGTTTGTGTCAGTAACAACACTATTAAGGTGGCTTTACCTGTTTCCGCAGCTACAATTTGGAACCATAACAATTATAGACAAAAATCCTACAGTGCTGATGAGAATTTCAAACCAAACACATTCAATACCTCACGACCATATAGAGGTAGACAACCATAGAGGAACCAGTTACCCCAAAACAGAGGTAATTTCCAACAAAACTCAGGAGAGAGAAGGAATGATAATTTTGGTAACTATAATAAGAATTGGAATAACTGGGAAACCAATTACCAAAATTATTCACATCGGAATAGGTCACAAGACTATAGAAATCAAGGAAACAACAATTGGAACCAAAGAAATAATGACAGGAGTCAAAATAACTCTTTTTACAATCAGAGACACAGATCACGCTCTGGAAATACTGCATATTCGAACTACAATGCCAACTCAGCACACACTGCTTCTACACCTGAGAACGCGCAGGACAACAATGTTGTTAATCATTCAGCTTCATGTTGTTCGATTGACTTTGATACTGCTTCACAATGTCCAGATTGCCAAACTTTATTCGAACCTAATGTGACTTCATTGTTAAAATGTGGTCATCCGCTACCAGCATTTACTGCTTCATCAGCACATGATGGCACAGGGGCACTACAGCTTCATAGAGGCTTATTGAATGGTACTCAAGTTACAGTACTCTGTGATTCTGGTTGCTCGACTGTGGGAGTGAGACAGTCATTAGTACATCCGTCTCATGCAACGGGTGACTTTGTTAAATGTGTACCTTTCGGCGGGACAGTTGAATTTTATCCCACACCCGTGGTGGATATTCACTCATCATTTTTTACAGCCAAGGTTAAAGTGTGTTTGTTAAGAAGCCCAATAGCTAATGTCACACTTGGCCAGATACACGGCAGCAACGATCGCTCACTCGAAGACATTGTTCAATGGGAACGTCAAAATTTATCAACTGCTACTGCAGTTACTACACGTGCCCAGGCCAAGGCACCAAAGGAAAATGATGATACCGATCCTGGAACGCAAGATAATTTTCCCGTGCACTCTGATATAGACAAACCGTCCTTTATCAAACTTCAAAGAGAAGAAAACTCTTTGAAGAAATTCTTTAGTTTAGTCAGAGATAATGATGATGTGGATGATAGTTATTCACCCATTCAGTGGTACACACTTAAAAATGATGTACTGGTTAGGAATTTTAAAGATTCATCTTTAATCAGACATCAGGTGATGGTTCCCCAAAAACGTCGTACGTTTATTTTACAACATGCACACGATTCTCACTGTGCTGGCCACATGGGCTACTCTAGGACGCGTTCCAGAATTTTGTCCTCTTTCTTTTAGCCGGGAATTTCCAGAGACACCTCCATATATTGTCGCTCTTGCGTTATTTGTCAAGAGATAAAATCAAGAGGAGCCTATCATACGGCACCGATTCAGGCGTGTGATATACCTGTACGCTCCTTTGAGAAAATGGCCGTGGATATTATCAGTCCTTAACCTGTTATGTCCGCTAGAGGACACAGGTATGTGCTCACATGTATCGACATGTGCACTCGATGGCCCGAAGCCATACCTCTTAAGAACATCATCACTAATGACGTTGCTGAGGCCCTTTTCTTGGTATTTTTCTAGACTTGGTTTTCCTCGAAAACTTCTTTCAGATCGAGGTATCCAATTTGTATCTGACACTATGACTGCTGTTATAAAACGCCGCAATATCGACAGGTCTCTCAGTAGTGTTTACCATGCGATGAGCAATGGCATGTTGTAACGTCTTTACCGGACGTTAAAGCCGTAATTGGGCAAGGTTACAGTGAAATATCCTTAAGATTGGGACAGGGTTTTACCCGCCGTACTGTTCGCATACCGTAAGATAGCGAATGAACAGACCAGTTTCTCGCCTTTTGAGCTTGTGTTTGGAGCTCAACCTCGAGGTCCCATGTCACTTATTAAAAACCTACTCATATACTCAGAGATGACTCAGGACATCCAGTCATCGTATGAATACGTCGTTAACCTCCGGCGTAACATTATAGATGCCTGCCATCTGGCTGTAGCTTCTTCCGAGGCTGCTAATGCAAGATCATGCCAGTTCCAAAATCGAAATAGACGATTACGTCAACTATTACCTGGCGACGAAGCTTTTGTGTTGCTTCCAATGAAAGAAAATAGACTTTTAATTGCTTGGAATGGTCATATAAAGTGTTGTCACTCATTTCTGATGTTGACTATATCTTAGAGATAAAAGGGAAAAGGAAGACCTTTCACAAAAACATGCTTAAGGAATTCCACACTAGACTGGAAAATTTTCAAGCCATCTTTCACGCAGTTGATGAGCACTCTAGACCTGCTACTCACTACTCTGCGCTATCTGTAATTCAGGAGGAAAAATCGTCTTTTCCGGATGTTCCCATGAACTTACCTGTCTTTATTCTTCAATCGACTGAGACATGGAAGGATGTCGCTTTTTGTCCAGCTTTGTCTTCTGAACAACATTCCCAAGTCTCTAGTCTTCTAGAATCTTTTCCAGAATATCCTTTCAGACATTCCAGGTCGTACATCAGTCATTTCGCATGACACCATCCTTACAGAAGATCGACCAATTCGTCTACGCCCCTATCTTGTCCCTATTCACTACCAGCACCAGGTGGAAGAAGAATTAAAACAAATGCATAGTTTAGGAATTATAGAACCTTAAAACGCCACTTACTCATCACCTATGGTCACTGTTCGTAAGAAAGACAAGAATATCAGATTATGTGCAGATTACCGGAAGCTGAATAACATAACAGTCTTCGATGCTGAACCCTTACCCCTACTTGAAAATATTTTGCCTCGTCTCGCCAAGACTCTTTTCTTTACTTAAATTGACCTTACCAAGGGATACTGGCAAGTTCCTTTGACTGAGAGAGCTTAACCACTCACTGCCTTTGCTACACAACGGGGTCTTTATCAGTGGAATGTGATACCTTTCGGACTTATGAACGCCCCGGCTACGTTTGTCCGTATGATTAGAAAAATTCTCGCTCATTGGTCCGATATAATCACATACATAGATGACATCTGTCTATTCATTTCCCCTTGGGAGAAACATTTCTTAGGTTTACATTCTCATCTGGACACTTTACGTCTCCATCACCTAACAGCCAAGCCCTCAAAGATCTTTATTGCCTTTAAGGAAATTTCATTCTTGGGACATAAGGTGGGTCACGGTTGTCTTCAGACCGTGCCACAGAATGCTTCCGAAATTCTAAAATTGTATGTGTCAACTACTAAGAAGCAAGTTCGTAGTCTTATCAGCTTAATTCAGTATTATAGTAGATTTATTTTCCTCATTGAAGAAAGCGAATCACAAGAATCGGAAGCTTTTCGCCATCCTAATTTTCAGCTAGAAATCTAGTCCTTACACGGATAGGTTGGAGTATGATTACATTATTGCAAGTTTGTTTTGGACATTACTTGTCTTGCCACAAGTGGGGGAGTATGATTATATTATTGCAAGGTGTTACTTGTCTTGCCACAACGTACAAAAGGTACTTAGTGCAGAATAATTAATTAATGAAATAATTATGTTAATTAGTTATACTTGCGTTCTTGTACTATTTTTTTCTCTCTTTCTCTTTTCGTGAGATATTCATGTACTTTAGCTACATTAATGTCATATCGCATTGCTTCATATTTTATTAGATTCATGTCATGTGTGAATTGCGTTTAAGCTTAATTTTAGAATTTATGTAAGCATCGGTAGTTGGAGAGATAACCTTCTAATTTTTTGTTTATTCATGCATTTTTGAATTTTTGATGTGGATTTTTTGTTTTTTTATTTTTTATTTTATATATCTCATACCATTTTCATATATGCATGCTATTTCTTTCATATGTTTATTGTAAACTCCCAGTGATCATACATTTATATATTCTTTTGTTACATCATTGGAAAATCGACTGTATATGACTTGTTACTTATTGACATATGTCTGCTTATGACTGATGACACATTCGTCTAGCTTGTTATTTAATAATAAGTTACATTATGCAGACTGACTGCGACTAAGTTATTTCTGTGTGGCTCAATATTCGTTGAAATAATCAATTTTGGATACTATTTCCATATAGGAAATATTTTAATTGGGAAAAAAAAAACACATAAATTTTTTGTTTTTTTAACACCGCGAAAAGGGTGATTTGTTAAGGATAGATTTGGGATACAGACAAAATAGTGTGGCATGTTACTACACGCTAGCACATTAAAATTTTTATGTGAGGAATTGTGTTCGCCTGTAGTCAAACTACTGTTTGCACGAAGCGTTCACCCGTGGTGAGCGAGGCGTTCACCCGTAGTGAGCGACGGTCAACTAGTGACGTTTTTTTCACATGTCGTGGGGTTCAGTGTGTTAATTAATTGGTCTTCCGTCTTTGTGTTTGCGTCCGAGAGAGATGTAATTTTTCGAGCTCCGGGATAATGGAGAGTGATATGTAAATATGCATTGTGGCGTTATTGATTTTCAGAGGCCACCACGTTATGTGCTAGATGATTCATGAACTTATCAAGAAGTTCCTACGATAAGTTCCTACAAGTTACTTTTAGATATGAGGCAACTAATATTTTGTTTGCCCTGATTGTTTCTGCCGCATTACTTTAGTTTTCGTGGATTGCCTGAACCTTCAGTACAAACGGCCAGGATTGAGTGGAGATGAGCGGAGTGTATTATTATTATATTATTGCCACGTAAAGATGTCTAACGTTTGAAACTTATTGACGGACGAGGGATAATCTACTACGCATATCCATTACCATGTACTTTTGATGTTTGATGGACGTTATTGTGAAGTGACTTTGTTTATTAAATGTCAACCAATGTTTCTCGTGGACCTGTTCACCTGCCGGCTTTGTTATATATATACTGACCATAATGTCCTGAATGAACAACTACCATCATTCGCGTATCCTGCATGAACCTCTACATTTATTCCACCTTAACTAACACACACACACCCACACACACACACATATATATATATATATATATATATATATATATATATATATATATATATATATATATATATATATATATATATATATATATATATATATATATATATATGCTAGGAATAATTCAGTCGCTGATAGAGGCAGAATATAATTCACGTTATATTTCATTTGTGTATTTATAACAAGTGACTATTATTTAATACCACACGATGACCAACAGACACCGATCATTTAATAACTATTAACGGCAGGCGATATTTAGGTAAGTGAGCGTATGAACAATTAAATAATAATTGACATTGTACTCTGATTGTTAACGCGCGAGTAAGGGGCGGGGAGGGTTGCATACCTTCATCCGACCTGAATTCGCCACGCTAGCAAAAAGCTGACCGTATAGGTGTAAAGAAAGTCACCGTGTCTCTATTAAATTTAATCAGGACTGACGGAGTGGATAAGAGATCGTCTTGTTCCCGTCCGTGTGCATATATGTAGCTATATAGAATAGTAGCATTTTTCCATAATGTGTTTTAGTCTTCGCAGTTCTGATCAAGGGCGTCCAGTGGTCTTTATTCATCATTTACTGAATGGTTAATGTTGTCTTTTTCTTGGCTTGAGCTTCACCAAGTTCATTTGTGAACAGGAATGGCCGAAGATATACGAGAAACATTTTAACTTGTAAATTTAACTGGACTTACAAAGCTCAGCAATATTTTTTTCAGTTTTATCAGCCCACTGGGATTGAACAGAAAAATAACATTATCTGACGACTGGCAGTCGAATTCAAGTGTATCATCCAGAATTTACGCTGTTTCCGAATCGGCACTCACAATAGAGCCAGCCAATAGGATTACCATCATTTATCGATTAATACCCCTCACATTTGTATATTCAGGAACCATTATAATTACAAGGAATATAACCCAGAGTAGGTAACAGGTAACATATAAGGGTGATTCGTAGATGACAGGGAGGATAGTGTGATTCGCTTGCATAGCTAGGCGGGGTTGTCGCAAGGAAGGTTCAGTGTTCAAATCCTGGGTAAGCGACTCATGTCTGTTGTTTTTCTGTTGTCTAGTGTTCTACTTCTTTATTTCTTACGAGTGCCTGAAAACCTACCTTTATGTTTGTTTTATATTAATTTACCAGAGTAGGTAAGCGCGATTGAGTGGCCACGTATGACAGAGAGAGAGAGAGAGAGAGAGAGAGAATATGTTTTTCTTTGTTACAGGAATTGTACCAACCTGGATTTTGTTTTAATTGTTTACTTTACTGGGTAGCATTTAGTGTGAACTTTGTTTTCCTTACTGTCTATTCTGTAACATAGTGCTAACCTTTTACCTTTGGGTTATTAATTTTTTGGGTCTTTTTCTCTGTTATTTCATATGTATGTAAATCTGATTTTATTTGATCTTTCTTTTGATATTTGGTATTGTCAAGTTTAATGATAATAAACAATAAAAGGAACTTAACTTCCTTTGTTGGTCAGACCCATACCCAATTAACAATAGTTTTTTTCCCGTTTGTGTGTCTTGTTGTCACATAGTTGTGTGTGTGTGTAGTTAAACTTATATTTCGTGTGTGAGGAGGGAAAGAGTGTCTTGTACTAAATTATAGTCGTATAGATAGGCTGGACTAGAAAACCGTACTCATTCCAGAGACATATCTTCTTCTTAAACTAATCACCAGTGAAATCTATTTCTCACAACTTTATTTCTCACGTACATATCACCATCCACTCTACTCAGACGGGACCAAAAATAACTCACAGTCTCCAGAAATACAACTTTAACCCTGATCTAAAATTCATCACCATTTTGTCGTTATTTTAACCTGATAAACTTAATTGACTACTACATTTCTTTTATGTTAGGTTAAAACAAAACAATCATAGTTGATTCAGTTTTTATATGTATAAAAGCAAACGTATGAGCAAGAATATTTTATATATTAACATAGATATATATATATATATATATATATATATCTTTATTTATATATATATATATATATTATACAATTGCTTCCGTCCTTAGCGGACTTGACCGACAAAGCTGTCCGTGGCCAATACGTAGTGGCGCATTTTCTTAGGGCAAGACAAAAGGAGGCTGAACTTTGTTCCGTGACGCCTAGTGGGCCCACCCCCCTTTAGTGGTACAACAAACAAGGTAAAACACTGTTTCGAATCAGGGTGACTGACACCTTCGGATGATCAGCCTCCTGTAATATACTATGCATAGATATATATATATCATCTATATATATATATATATATATATATAACATTTATAGAGCAAATACCTATACAGAGAATTTCACTGGCTTTACACCATCTGGGGCTTGTATGGGCTAAAAGCAGTGCTTAATCCTTCACAAAAGGCAAACGGATAAGATATAAATTAACAATGTTTCAGACCAATGCAACATTGTTCTTGACTTCTGAAGATATCTTGTGAAGTCCCTTGAGATAGAAGCGTCATTACCTTCCTATCTACAACTCTGCCAAAAGTAATCTTGCGCAAAGATAGACACCTTTGACGACCCATTTCAGATACCTTGAGTTTTGGCCACTGTTTGACCACTACTACAAAGCAGGGAAGGCAATCCGTACGAAGATTCATACAATTTACTCTGCCATGTGATTTGACATTTCTTATTTTTTGTGTTGCATTTAATTTCTTCTGATTTTCGAGCATTTTCTCAAAACATAAAATGTTTCTGACCTTCTCTATCACAAAGGATATCACTGTCACTTCCTTTATGTTTGTGTATATATTGCATTATTATTTTCAGTTTAAGCAAAATCCAAGATTTTATATTTTGTTTAGAAATAGGTAGAAGTAAAGAGAAAAACACGATTTACGATAAATATTTTTATTCACAAAAAATGGAACAATCCTCCGATCCTGTTCACAATTTTGTGTAGTACGTCATCAAGTTCTGGGATTCTTTCACAGATGTAGTCTTATAACATTTCTTTGATTTGTTCTGCTCTACTTTTTTGTACGGCAGGCCTGGAACAGGCCAGTCGTGATTCCTTCAAATTTTGATAGTTTAAAATGAATCACAATAGAGTATCGTGTGTAAAATGTCAGCTCCCTAGGTCATCTGAAACCTGGTGAACCAAGGGATCAAAGATGTGAAACATCCAATCAACGCTCATATTAAATTCAATAGAAATGTTAAATAACGGACGTAGTGATTGTCCTCCAATTAAAATAATCCTTCCTGATGAAAATTGTACCTCGCTAGAAGTGAGTTTGTCATGTCATGCTTTTGCTAACATGTAAATATTCCCGACCTAACATTACAGCCCGTCAATTAATGATCACATGTTCAAGTGGAGAGAGATAAAATGTAGGTTGATTTCATCTTTTATTCTGTATAGAGTTAAAGCAACACGCTTTTTTCGTTGTATGTTCCTACTGTTTTACGTAGGGTCAGTCTTTTGGCACGCTGTCTAACTTTCCGAATCTGTGTTGCTAAGTTGTCAGCGCGGGGGGCCGCTTTGTACCGCGTGATTTTGTCATGCGATCTTCATTATATATATATGACAGTCTAAAACATTGACACATTTATGTAATGAATCTGCCCGGTACAATAATGAGTGGAAATATTGGAATAGATCTTGTGAATTATAAATGATGTGTTCAAATACAGAATTTTAAAGGAATGATTTTGTGACGGACTCTTGCTCGCGGAAAGGTGAAAATTTGAAGAGAAGGCGGGGCTCGTGATTGAGAATGGTGTACGTAGAATACAAAGACTGCAAGTTAAAAGTTGTTAGGTCGTGTTTTTAACATGAGTAAAGGTAGACATAAACATACGAGTTTTTAACATGTTAAAAAGTAGACAGAAATATAACTTTCTAACATGAGCAAAGGAAGACAGACATAGACAAGTTTTTAACATAAGTTAAAGTAGACCGAATTAGAAGAGTTTTTAACATGAGTAAAAGTAGACAGAGAGTAATGGAGGACAGAATTCTACAACTTTGTTTGTAAACATGAGTAATGATAGACATACATAGACAACTTTTTTTTAAAACATGGGCAGTAATAGACTGACATAAATGACATTATTTAGCAAGAGCAAAGACAGAATGAAATAGATGAAAAGTGTGAGAAAAGGAAGAACTTTACTAAAAATTACAACGGAAAGTTTTAAAATAAAGAGAACTACTGAAGATTATGAAGGGGAAAGAAGCAATTCAAATGATTGTCCTCACAGTTCCCTGTGAGTTATTGACCTTTAATCAGTTTACAACAGAGCTTCTCATTGTATACAATAATTTTTAGATCTATCTACATCGTGTTTATCGCATTAAACTCTGACCTTTAACTCATTGCATGCAATAATTTTGATATCTATCTGTACCGTTTTTATCCCAATAAACTCTGACCTTTAATCAGTTTACAACAGACCTTCTCATTGTATGTAATAATTTTGAGATCTATCTACATCTTTTGTATCCCAATTAACTCTGACCTGTAATAAGTTTACAGCAGACACTCTTACCATTTATAATAATTTTCAGATCTGTGCATGTCTACTTTGTTCCATTAAACTCTGTCACTAATACCCTTCTCCCTGAATTTTTTCATCTCCATCTTTTTCATTGGCCAAAGGATTCAAGTTCAAGGACTGCCTTGCAATGCAATCATTCACCTCACTCATCCCTGACTTTCACCGATACAATGCAGGACCATTTATGTCAAACTTGTTCCAATGTTTATTTCGCGTGGATTTTTGTCATAGTTGTAAACCTTCACCCTTCCTCCCCACATGAGCATAGGTTCTGACGTGAATTGTTCTCTGAGTTTCACATCGATACAAGGGAACTTTAACTGGCATCTTTCATGTTTATTATCATTTTGTCTAAAGTTGATGTAGTTTAAAATTTCTCCGGACAAGGCAGCCGGTCCCTTGACCAACCCTCCTCATTAACTATTTACGATTTGCGAGGTAGATTATAGTGTTATTCAATATGGGCAACCCTGAGCCAATAACAATAAGGAACCAGAAGCTAGAACAGACAGGGACATTTACATACCTTGGATGCATAGTAACACCAGACTGGGGGTGTTGGAAAGTCAGGTATTGGTAGTACCTCTGGTGAAGGAGCTGTCATGCCCTTTTCAGGGCAGCTCAGCCACCTTTGGTCCAAACCTGGCATCCAGCTCTCACCTGTGGCTCCTCGTAGCTGTCAGCATGCGACAGCGGCCACCCCCGGACAACGGCTTTGACAGGCCGGCTAAACTAGGTGAGGGTTATAAACCTTCGGTGAGTTAGGGTCTGCCTACCCATGCATGCGAAGACTGGATTCGATAGACTGCGCGGAAGAAACCACCTGTTGGTTCAACGGGCATGACGGCGATTACCAGCAACGCGCTGTGGAGCGTAAGGAGCACGGCGAGGCACGTAGAAAGCCCTGGTCATCCACTGCACCTGACTTCATCTCCAGTCGTCTTGACTTGTCTTGCCACTGGATTGAGATGGACCCAGGCGAGAGAGTGAGGTCGACGAATTGCGCAACTCTTCCTCACTTTAATCCAAATCACCGCGCAAGTCACTCTTTCATCCATTCATTCATCCATCCACTCACAACAAGTCCTGTGGCGATGGGCGAGCGGCGAAGCGGCAGGCGTGGGTACGCTGGCAGTCGTAGTCGCAGACCTACACACAGGCGGCTCAGGCCATATGGTCGTCTTCCACTGATCGGAGCAGCAGTGGGATTCGGCAGCCCCCTGAGTGTCTGAGCAGCCCTCTTTAGGAAAGCACTGCTCACCTCCATGGCATGAGGAAGGGGCTAGAAAAGGTGCCCTAAACATTGCCTGCTTCACCATTACCTAACCAGCTTACCGCGGTTGGTGGGTACCCTACTTCGGCGGTCGACATATAAGAAAAAGAAAGGACAGATTTTTCCCCCTCATTCTAGGTGCATGGAATGTGCGCACTTTACTTGACAAAGACTTTAACGCAAACAGACCTGAGAGACGAACTGCCCTGATTGGGAGAGAACTGGCCAGGTACAACATTGACATAGCAGCACTGAGTGAAACTCGACTTGCAGGCGAGGGCCAACTTTGCGAAAAGGGTGCAGGTTATACATTCTTTTGGAGCGGAAGAGGAACTGAAGAAAGACGAGAAGCAGGGGTTGGATTTGCAATCAAAACAGCAACTGTCAGCAAGTTAGCGGGGCCCCCAAAGGGAATAAATGACCGACTCATGACGGTCAAGATCCCTCTGTTCTATGGAAGAAAACATGCCACCATCATTAGCGCGTATGCACCAACTATGACAAACCAGGATGATGTCAAGGATAAGTTTTACGAAGATCTACATGCAGTCATTGCATCAGTTCCTAAAGCAGATAAGCTCATCATTCTTGGTGACTTTAATGCAAGAGTAGGCTCAGATAACATCTCCTGGAATGGAACTATTGGTAGGTACGGCGTGGGTCGCTGTAACAGTAATGGACTTCGTCTCCTCCAGACTTGCGCAGAACATGACCTCCTTGTCACCAACACCATTTTTCGACTTCCTACCCGCAACAGGACCTCCTGGATGCACCCTCGCTCAAAGCATTGGCACCTAATTGACTATGTAATTGTTAGGAAGAAGGACAGGCAAGATGTCCGGGTGACCAAGTCCATGTGTGGTGCCGAATGCTGGACTGATCATCGCCTCATTGTATCTAAACTTAAAATTCGTATCCAACCAGCCAGGCGCCCTCAGGGGAAGAAAACTCAAAAGAGGCTGGATGTCACCAAACTAAAAAAGACAAAAATCAAACAGTCATTTACTGACACCTTAGAAGACCGTCTCAAATCTATCTCGCTAGACGGCCAAAGTGTGGAAACAAATTGGGCAGCCCTAAGTGAGCAGATCTACAACACTGCTACAGAGGTCCTGGGTCCTTCCATCAAGAAACAAAATGACTGGTTTGATGAGAACTCAGATGATATAAAGCAGATGTTGGCTGAGAAACACCATCTCCATAAAGCATATTTAAATGATCCAAAATCTACATCCAAGAAAGACGCTTTCAACAACATGCGTAGAATCGTCCAACATAAACTACGCCAGATGCGGGATTCATGGCTGAGTAATAAAGCAGATGAGCTCCAAGGCTTTGCTGACAGCCATGACTTGAAAAACTTTTACCTTGCACTCAAAGCGGTCTATTGTCCAACATCATCAGGATCATTTCCCCTCCTTAATGCAGATGGAAAAACACTAATTACAGACAAGGAAAAAATGCTCCAACGCTGGGCTGAACATTTTAATAATATCTTGAACCAGCCATCATCTATTAACGACGAAGCCATCATCCGCCTGCCCCAAATTCCTATAAATGAAGCATTAGATGATGTACCAACTCTGGAGGAAACTAAAAAAGCGATTCGTCAACTGTCTAGTGGAAAGGCCCCTGGCTCCGATTCAATTCCTGTTGAGGTTTATAAAGATGGCGGTGCAGTTCTGATAGAGAAACTTCATATGATCTTCCAGCAAATGTGGCAGAGTGAAACCATCCCACACGATCTCAAAGATGCCTCAATTATACATCTATATAAACGTAAAGGTAATCGCCAAGACTGCAACAATCATCGAGGCATCTCTCTTTTATCAATCGCTGGGAAGATATTCGCCAGAATCCTTTTGAATCGCCTTACGGCTCATCTTGACAAAGGTCTTTTACCTGAAAGTCAGTGTGGATTCCGGAAAGAACGTGGAACCACAGATATGGTGTTCGCTGCAAGACAGCTACAAGAAAAATGCCAAGAACAGCACTGTGACCTGTACACAGCTTTCATCGACTTGACAAAGGCGTTCGACACGGTCAGTAGAGAGGGTCTATGGAAGATCATGGCAAAATACGGCTGCCCAAAGAAATTTATCACAATAGTGCAGCAACTGCATGATGGAATGCAGGCTAGAGTTCAGGAAAACGGTGAGCTATCAGAGCCTTTCCCCGTCTCAAATGGAGTTAAACAAGGGTGCGTACTTGCACCGACTCTGTTCAGTATCATGTTTTCTGCTATGCTGACTGATGCTTTTAGAGACGGGGACACAGGAATCGACATTAGTTATCGTATTGATGGAAAATTGTTTAACCTTAGGAGGCTTCAAGCAAAAACCAAGGTCAAATCACACACCATCAGAGATCTTCTGTTTGCTGATGATTGTGCCCTCAATGCTGGCTCAGAGGCTGATCTGCAGCATAGTGTGGATAGATTCTCCAAAGCCTGCGCCAACTTTGGGCTTACCATCAACACGAAGAAAACAGAAATCATGTACCAACCAGCTCCTGGCACAGTTTATACTGAGCCAGTCATCAAGGTTAATGGTGAGAAACTGAATGTTGTGAACAGATTCACATACCTTGGTAGCACACTATCCCAGAACATTGTCATTGATGATGAGGTGAACACCAGGATCTCCAAAGCCAGCAGCACATTTGGCAGACTATACACCAACGTTTGGCATCGAAGTGGCATTAGTCTACAGACAAAGCTGAAGGTATACAGAGCTGCGGTGCTTCCAGTGCTACTATATGCATGTGAAACATGGACTGTATACAGGCGCCACGTAAAGAAGCTAAACCACTTCCATACAGTCTGTCTCAGGAAGATAATGAACATCAAATGGCAAGACAAGATCCCGGATACCGCCGTTTTTGACAGAGCTGGTATCCCTAGTATTGATACTATTTTGATGCAGTCACAAATTCGCTGGGCAGGTCATGTAGTCCGCATGCCAGACCATCGACTGCCAAAGATACTCTTTTATGGTGAGATGCAGAAAGGTAAACGCTCCCATGGTGGCCAAAAGAAGCGCTTCAAACACACGTTAAAGACGTCATTGAAAACCTTTGACATAAACCCAGACACATGGGAAGCTGCTGCGCAAGACCGAACTGCTTGGCGCACATCTCTTCGTAAAGGTGCAGCAGCATGCGAATCATCCAGAAGAGCAGCAGCGGAACAGCGGAGACAAGCTAGAAAGGACCGTGAAATAAAACCTTCACATGAAGCAAACATTCCCTGCCCACACTGTCCAAGATCTTTCCAGGCCCGCATCGGGCTCTTCAGTCACCTTCATACCCATAGACTAACCTAACATATTCTTAAATAATTGGATGAACAGAGTGGTCTTCATCACCCGTGATGGACGAACAACAACACCAGACGGCGGAACAAGCAAAGACATCAACAACATAATGAATAAAACGAGAACAGCCTTTGCCAGTCTCAACAACGTCTGGAAGTCTTTCCAATACAGCATAAACACCAAACTAAGATTATATGAGAACTGTGTACTTTCTGTGCTTCTCTGTGGTGTGGAATGATGGAGAGTAACGGATTAGGATATGTCGAAACTGTATTCCTTCCACACAATTGCCTAAGCAAAATTCTCTGAATATTTTGGCCGAATACTATCACCAATCAAGAACTACTTATTCCGAGTAACTAAGAGGGCATGCACACCATCATAGCTAGCAGACACTAGAGTTGGGTATTCCACGTCCTCAGAAGAGACCCCGATGCCATTACAAGAACAGGTATACTATGGACTTCCGACAGAAAGCGAAATAGAGACTGAGCAAAAAACAACCTGGTGAAGAACTGTGGAGGCCAAGATGCAAAGAACGAACCAGAGCTGGGGCACTGTACGAAGGATGGCAGCCGACTTAAGTGGAAGAAGTTTGTTGCTGCTCTACAACACGCCACCATGCGTGATGGCCACTGACTGCTTTGTCAGTCTGCGGCTAAGGATCAAAGAAGAAGACGATACTTTGGTTACATTTTAGACCCAGCTAACACATTCGTGCAGGCGATTCTCACTTTTATGTTAGTTATTTTTTGTCCATGAAAAAAAAATAATGATATAAAATAGCATGTGAATTCTCGGTGCTAGATTCCTACAAGGGGAGCAACTGGAGCAGTGACTCAATGTTCCGCCAGGAGTACAGAGGGAAATGATGATTGTCAAATGAGTGTGTGCTCTGATTGAAGGTTTGTAAACACAAGAATTAACTCGACATCTCTGGTTGACAGTTCCGTGAACACTATAATTAGTGTGTGCTCTGATTGAAGATTTGTATACACAAGAAATAACTTGACATCTCTGGTTCACAATCGCTTCTTTCAGCGTCATGTAATCCTTCCTTAACATTAACTTTAGTGTATTATTATTCAAGCCATCAACAAATAACTCACAAGAAATAACTTGACATCTCTGGCTGTGGTTCCGTGAACACTATAATGCCTGTGTGCTCTGATTGAAGATTTGTACACACAAGAAATAACTTGACACCTCTTGTTCACAGTTCCGTGAACACTATAGTGCATGTGTGCTTGCCCCATCGGCATTCTTTGCAAACAGAGGTTGTTTTTTGGTCGGTGTTTCCCTTCAATTTTTCTTAGGCATGTTTTGTGAAAAGAGGACAATTTCGACGTTTCCTTTTCTGTAACTCTCCAGCTTTCCGCACCATAGAGAAGCACAGAAAGCACACAGCTCTGATATAATCTTAATTTTGTGCTTGTGCTGTATTGAGAGGACTTCCAGATGTTGTTTAGGCTAAAAAAGGCTGTTCTTGCTTTGTTCATTCTGTTGTTGATGTCTTTGCTTGCTCCGCCGTCTGGTGTTACTATGCATCCTAGGTATGTGAAGGTGTCTATCTGTACCAGTTGCTGATTCCTTTCTGATATGGGCTCAAGGTTGCTCACATTGAGCGTCATGACCTCTGTCTTCTTTAAATTGATGTTCGAGCCCACCTGCTGGCTAAACTTATTAAGTCTATCCGTTTTTTCCTGGATGTGTTGATGTGAATGTGCTAGTAGTGCAATGTCATCTGCATATTCCAGATCTTCCAATGTAGAAAATGTAGTCCATCTTATTCCTCTTGGACTGCCTTCTGTTGTCTGGCGCATCACCCAGTCTATGACTGTTAAAAATAGACAAAAGAGCATAGTCTTTCAATAAACACATGCCAAGTCCTTCTGCCACGTGCCATCATCATTTTCACCTCTGTTTCCAGCTCTCTTCTCCATGTGCTTCTTGGTCTACCTCTCCTTCTCTTGCCCTGGTAGGCTCCAGAACAAGGACTGCCTTGCTATGCTATCACTGAGGTTTCCTCATTGCGTGTCCTATCCATCGTCATCGTCTTCTTCTCATCTCTTGTTCTACTGGCACTTGTCTAGTTCTTGTCATCAGTTCCACGTAGGTGAACACTATAATATATGTGTGCTCTGATTGACGATTTGTACACACAAGAAATAACTTCGACATCTCTTATTCACAGTTCCGTGAATAATATATAGAGCATGTGCTCTGAGTAAAGATTTGTAAACACAAGAAATAACTCGACATCTCTGGTTCACAGTTCCGTGAACACTATAATTCGTGTGTGCTCTGAGTGAAGATTTGTACACTCAAGAATTAACTCGACATCTCTGGTTCACATTTCTGTGAACACTAAAATGAGTGTACTCTGATTGAATATTTGTAATCACAAGAAATAACGCGACATCTCTGGTTCACAGTTCCGTGAACACTGTAGTGAGTGTGTGCTCTGATTAAAGATTTCTACACACAAGAAATAATTCAACACCTCTGGTTCATAGTTAAGTTAACACTAAAATGAGTGTGTGCTCTGACTGAAGATTTGTACACTCAAGAAATAACTCGACATCTCTGGTTCACAGTTCCGTGACAACTACATGAGTGTGTGCTCTGATTGAAGATGTGTACACACAAGAAATAACTCGACATCTCTGGATCACAGTTCCGTAAACACTAAAATGAGTGTGTGCTATGATTGAAGATTTGTACACACAAGAAATAACTCGACATCTCTGGTTCACATTTCTGTGAACACTATAATGAGTGTGTGCTCTGATTGAAGATTTATACACACAAGAAATAACTCGCCATCTCTGGTCCACAGTTCCGGGAACATTATAATTACACTAGTGGTCCTGAATCTCAAGTACATTCACAAATATACTAACAACCATCATAAGGCTAATATTCATTAATACCACTTCACACCCAAAAGAGCATAGTCCTTCAATAAATACATGCCAAGTCCTCCTGTCACGTGCCATCATCATTTTCACCTCTGTTTCCAGCTCTCTTCTCCATGTGCTTCTTGGACTACCTCTCCTTCTTTTGCCCTGGTAGGCTCCAGAACAAGGACTGCCTTGCTATGCTATCACTGAGGTTTCCTCATTTTGTGTCCTATCCATCGTCATCGTTTTCTTCTCATCTCTTGTTCCACTGGCACTTGTCTAGTTCTTGTCATCAGTTCCACGTTGGTGAACACTATAATAAATGTGTGCTCTGATTGACGATTTGTACACGCAAGAAATAACTTCGACATCTCTAGTTCACAGTTCCGTGAACAATATATAGAGCATGTGCTCTGAGTAAAGATTTGTACACGCAAGAAATAACTTCGACATCTCTGGTTCACAGTTCCGTGAACACTATAACGAGAGTAAGCTCTGATTGAAGATTTGTACACAAGGAATAACTCGACAGCTCTGGGTCACAGTTCTGTGAACGCTATAATGAGGGTGTGCTCTTATTGAACAAGAAATAACTCGAAATCTCTGGTTGACAGTTCTGTGAACACTGTAATGAGTGTTGCTCTGATTGAAGATTTGTAAGTACAAGAAATAACTCGATATCTCTGGTTCACAGTTCCTGGAATACTATATTGAGAGTGACCTCTGACTGAAGACATGTACACACAAGAAATAACTCGACATCTCTGGTTCACAGTTTCGTGAACACTATATAAAGTATGTGCTCTGATTGAAGATTTGTACACAAAAGAAATAACTCGACATCTCTGGTTCACATTTTCGTGAACACTATAATCAGTGTGTGCTCTGGTTGAAGATTTGTACCCACAAGAAATAACTCGACACCTCTGAATCTAAGTTCCATGAACACTAAAATGAGTGTGTGCCCTAATTGAAGATTTGTACACACAAGAAAATACTCGACATCTCTGGTTCACAGTTCATGAAAACTATAGTGAGTGTGTGCTCTGCTTGAAGATTTGTACACACAAGAAATAAATCGACATCTCTGGTTCACAGTTTCATGAACACTATAATCAGTGTCTGCTCTGATTAAAGATTTGTACATACAAGAAATAACTCGACATCTCTGGTTCACATTTCCGTAAAAACTATAATGAGTATGTGCTCTAATTAAAGATGTGTACACACAAGAAATAACTCGACATCTCTGGTTCACAGTTTCGTGAACACTATATAGAGTATGTGCTCTGATTAAAGATTTATACACACAAGAAATAATACGACATCTCTGTTTCACAGTTCCGTGAACAATATCATGAATGTGTGCTCTGATTGAAGATGTGTACACACAAGAAATAACTAGACATATCTTGTTCACAGTTTCGTGAACACTATAATGAACGTGTGCTCTGATTGACGAATTGTACACGCAAGAAATAACTTCGACATCTCTGGTTCACAGTTCCGTGAACACTATAATGAGTATTTGCTCTGACTGAAGATTTGTACACACAAAAAAATTAACTCAACACCTCTGGCTCACAGTTCCGTGAATACTAAAATGAGTGTGTGCTCTTGTTGAAGATTTATACACACAAGAAATAACTCGATATCTCTGGTTCACAGTTCCGTGACAACTACATGAGTGTGTGCTCTGATTGAAGATTTGTACACACAAGAAATAACTCGACATCTCTGGATCACAGTTCCGTAAACACTATAATGAGTGTGTGCTATGATTGAAGATTTGTACACACAAGAAATAACTCGACATCTCTGGTTCACATTTCTGTGAACACTATAATGAGTGTGTGCTCTGATTGAAGATTTGTACACACAAGAAATAACTCGCCATCTCTGGTCCACAGTTCCGGGAACACTATAATTACACTAGTGGTCCTGAATCTCAAGTACATTCACAAATATACTAACAACCATCATAAGGCTAATATTCATTCATACCACTTCACACCCAAAAGAGCATAGTCCTTCAATAAACACATGCCAAGTCCTCCTGCCACGTGGCATCATCATTTTCACCTCTGTTTCCAGCTCTCTTCTCCATGTGCTTCTTGGACTACCTCTCCTTCTCTTGCCCTGGTAGGCTCCAGAACAAGGACTGCCTTGCAATACTATCACTGAGGTTTCCTCATTTTGTGTCCTATCCATCGTCATCGTCTTCTTCTCATCTCTTGTACCACTGGCACTTGTCTAGTTCTTGTCATCAGTTCCACGTTGGTGAACACTATAATAAATGTGTGCTCTGATTGACGATTTGTACACGCAAGAAATAACTTCGACATCTCTGGTTCACAGTTCCGTGAACAATATATAGAGTATTTGCTCTGAGTAAAGATTTGTACACACAAGAAATAACTCGACATCTCTGGTTCACAGTTTTGTGAACACTATAATGAGTGTGTGCTCTGATTGAAGATGTGTACACACAAGAAATAACAATACATCTCAGGATCACAGTTTCGTGTACACTATATAGAGTATGCGCTCTGATTGAAGATTTGTACACACAAGAAATAACCTGACATCTCTTGTTCACAGTTCCGTGAACACTATAACGAGAGTAAGCTCTGATTGAAGATTTGTACACAAGGAATAACTCGACAGCTCTGGGTCACAGTTCTGTGAACGCTATAATGAGGGTGTGCTCTTATTGAACAAGAAATAACTCGAAATCTCTGGTTGACAGTTCTGTGAACACTGTAATGAGTGTTGCTCTGATTGAAGATTTGTAAATACAAGAAATAACTCGATATCTCTTTTTCACAGTTCCTGGAACACTATATTGAGATTGAACTCTGACTGAAGACATGTACACACAAGAAATAACTCGACATCTCTGGTTCACATTTTCGTGAACACTATAATCAGTGTGTGCTCTGGTTGAAGATTTGTACCCACAAGAAATAACTCGACACCTCTGAATCTAAGTTCCATGAACACTAAAATGAATGTGTGCCCTAATTGAAGATTTGTACACACAAGAAATTACTCGACATCTCTGGTTCACAGTTCATGAAAACTATAGTGAGTGTGTGCTCTGCTTGAAGATGTGTACACACAAGAAATAAATCGACATCTCTGGTTCTTAGTTTCATGAACACTATAATCAGTGTCTGCTCTGATTAAAGATTTGTACATACAAGAAATAACTCGACATCTCTGGTTCACATTTCCGTAAAAACTATAATGAGTATGTGCTCTAATTGAAGATGTGTACACACAAGAAATAACTCGACATCTCTGGTTCACAGTTTCGTCAACACTATATAGAGTATGTGCTCTGATTAAAGATTTATACACACAAGAAATAATACGACATCTCTGGTTGACAGTTCCCTGAACACTATAATGAGTGTATGCTCTGATTGAAGATTTGTACACACAAGAAATAACTAGACATATCTTGTTCACAGTTTCGTGAACACTATAATGAACGTGTGCTCTGATTGACGAATTGTACACGCAAGAAATAACTTCGACATCTCTGGTTCACAGTTCCGTGAACACTATAATGAGTATTTGCTCTGACTGAAGATTTGTACACACAAAAAAATAACTCAACACCTCTGGCTCACAGTTCCGTGAACACTAAAATGAGTGTGTGCTCTTGTTGAAGATTTGTACACACAAGAAATAACTCGACATCTCTGGTTCACAGTTCCGTGACAACTACATGAGTGTGTGCTCTGATTGAAGATTTGTACACACAAGAAATAACTCGACATCTCTGGATCACAGTTCCGTAAACACTATAATGAGTGTGTGCTATGATTGAAGATTTGTACACACAAGAAATAACTCGACATCTCTGGTTCACATTTCTGTGAACACTATAATGAGTGTGTGCTCTGATTGAAGATTTGTACACACAAGAAATAACTCGCCATCTCTGGTCCACAGTTCCGGGAACACTATAATTACACTAGTGATCCTGAATCTCAAGTACATTCACAAATATACTAACAACCATCATAAGGCTAATATTCATTCATACCACTTCACACCCAAAAGAGCATAGTCCTTCAATAAACACATGCTAAGTCCTCCTGCCACGTGGCATCATCATTTTCACCTCTGTTTCCAGCTCTCTTCTCCATGTGCTTCTTGGAATACCTCTCCTCTTGCCTTGGTAGGCTCCAGAACAAGGACTGCCTTGCTATGCTATCACTGAGGTTTCCTCATTTTGTGTCCTATCCATCGTCATCGCCTTCTTCTCATCTCTTGTTCCACTGGCACTTGTCTAGTTCTTGTCATCAGTTCCACGTTGGTGAACACTATAATAAATGTGTGCTCTGATTGACGATTTGTACACACAAGAAATAACTCGACATCTCTGGTTCACAGTTTTGTGAACACTATAATGAGTGTGTGCTCTGATTGAAGATGTGTACACACAAGAAATAACTCGACATCTCAGGTTCACAGTTTCGTGTACACTACATAGAGTATGCGCTCTGATTGAAGATTTGTACACACAAGAAATAACTTGACATCTCTTGTTCACAGTTCCGTGAACACTATAACGAGTGTAAGCTCTGATTGAAGATTTGTACACACAAGGAATAAATCGACAGCTCTGGGTCACAGTTCTGTGAACGCTATAATGAGGGTGTGCTCTTATTGAACAAGAAATAACTCGAAATCTCTGGTTGACAGTTCTGTGAACACTGTAATGAGTGTTGCTCTGATTGAAGATTTGTAAATACAAGAAATAACTCGATATCTCTGGTTCACAGTTCCTGGAACACTATATTGAGAGTGACCTCTGACTAAAGACATGTACACACAAGAAATAACTCGACATCTCTGGTTCACAGTTTCGTGAACACTATATAGAGTATGCGCTCTGATTTAAGATTTGTACACACAAGAAATAACTCGACATCTCTGGTTCACAGTTTCATGAACACTATAATGAGTGTGTGCTCTGGTTGAAGATTTGTACACACACGAAATAACTCGACACCTCTGAATCTAAGTTCAATGAACACTAAAATGAGTGTTCTCTAATTGAAGATTTGTACACACAAGAAATTACTCGACATCTCTGGTTCACAGTTCAATAAACACTATAGTGAGTGTGTGCTCTGATTGAAGATTTGTACACACAAGAAATAAATCGACATCTCTGGTTCACAGTTTCATGAACACAAAATCAGTGTGTGCTCTGATTAAAGATTTGTACATACAAGAAATAACTCGACATCTCTGGTTCACATTTCCGTAAAAACTATAATGAGTATGTGCTCTAATTGAAGATGTGTACACACAAGAAATAACTCGACATCTCTGGTTCACAGTTTCGTGAACACTATATAGAGTATGTGCTCTGATTAAAGATTTATACACACAAGAAATAATACGACATCACTGGTTGACAGTCAACACCTCTGGCTCACAGTTCCGTGAACTCTAAAATGAGTGTGTGCTCTTTTTGAAGATTTGTACACACAAGAAATAACTCGACATCTCTGGTTCACAGTTCCGTGACAACTACATGAGTGTGTGCTATGATTGAAGATTTGTACACACAAGAAATAACTCGACATCTCTGGTTCACATTTCTGTGAACACTATAATGAGTGTGTGCTCTGATTGAAGATTTGTACACACAAGAAATAACTCGCCATCTCTGGTCCACAGTTCCGGGAACACTATAATTACACTAGTGGTCCTGAATCTCAAGTACATTCACAAATATACTAACAACCATCATAAGGCTAATATTCATTCATACCACTTCACACCCAAAAGAGCATAGTCCTTCAATAAACACATGCCAAGTCCTCCTGCCACGTGGCATCATCATTTTCACCTCTGTTTCCAGCTCTCTTCTCCGTGTGCTTCTTGGTCTACCTCTCCTTCTCTTGCCTTGGTAGGCTCCAGAACAAGGACTGCCTTGCTATGCTATCACTGAGGTTTCCTCATTGCGTGTCCTATCCATCGTCATCGTCTTCTTCTCATCTCTTGTTCCACTGGCACTTGTCTAGTTCTTGTCATCAGTTCCACGTTGGTGAACACTATAATAAATGTGTGCTCTGATTGACGATTTGTACACGCAAGAAATAACTTCGACATCTCTGGTTCACAGTTCCGTGAACAATATATGGAGCATGTGCTCTGAGTAAAGATTTTGTACACACAAGAAATAACTCGACATCTCTGGTTCACAGTTTTGTGAACACTATAATAAGTGTGTGCTCTGATTGAAGATGTGTACACACAAGAAATATCTCGACATCTCAGGTTCGCAGTTTCGTGTACACTATAACGAGTGTAAGCTCTGATTGAAGATTTGTACACACAAGGAATAACTCGACAGCTCTGGGTCACAGTTCTGTGAACGCTATAATGTGGGTGTGCTCTTGTTGAACAAGAAATAACTCGAAATCTCTGGTTGACAGTTCTGTGAACACTGTAATGAGTGTTGCTCTGATTGAAGATTTGTAAATACAAGAAATAACTCGATATCTCTGGTTCACAGTTCCTGGAATACTATATTGAGAGTGACCTCTGACTAAAGACATGTACACACAAGAAATAACTCGACATCTCTGGTTCACAGTTTCGTGAACACTATATAGAGTATGCGCTCTGATTGAAGATTTGTACACACAAGAAATAACTCGACATCTCTGGTTCACAGTTTCATGAACACTATAATGAGTGTGTGCTCTGGTTGAAGATTTGTACCCACACGAAATAACTCGACACCTCTGAATCTAAGTTCCATGAACACTAAAATGTGTGTGTGCTCTAATTGAAGATTTGTACACACAAGAAATTACTCGACATCTCTAGTTCACAGTTCCATGAACACTATAGTGAGTGTGTGCTCTGATTGAAGATTTGTACACACAAGAAATAAATCGACATCTCTGCTTCACAGTTTCATGAACACAAAATCAGTGTGTGCTCTGATTAAAGATTTGTACATACAACAAATAACTCGAAATCTCTGGTTCACATTTCCGTAAAAACTATAATGAGTATGTGCTCTAATTGAAGATGTGTACACACAAGAAATAACTCGACATCTCTGGTTCACAGTTTCGTGAACACTATATAGAGTATGTGCTCTGATTAAAGATTTATACACACAAGAAATAATACGACATCTCTGAATGACAGTTCCCTGAACACTATAATGAGTGTATGCTCTGATTGAAGATTTGTACACACAAGAAATAACTCGACATCTCTGGTTCACAGTTCCATGAACAATATCATGAATGTGTGCTCTGATTGAAGATGTGTACACACAAGAAATAACTCCACATATCTGGTTCACAGTTTCATGAACACTATAATGAACGTGTGCTCTGATTGACGAATTGTACACGCACGAAATAACTTCGACATCTCTGGTTCACAGTTCCGTGAACACTATAACGAGTATTTGCTCTGACTGAAGATTTGTATACACAAGAAATAACTCAACACCTCTGGCTCACAGTTCTGTGAACACTAAAATGAGTTTGTGCTCTTGTTGAAGATTTGTACACACAAGAAATAACTCGACATCTCTGGTTCACAGTTCTGTGAACACTATAATGATTGTGTGTTCTGATTGAAGATGTGTACACACATGAAATAACTCGACATCTCTGGTTCACAGTTTCATGAATACAATATAGAGTATGCGCTCTTATTGAAGATGTGTACACACAAGAAATAACTCGACATCTCTGGTTCACAGTTTCATGAACACTATAATGAGTGTGTGCTCTGGTTGAAGATTTGTACACACACGAAATAACTCGACACCTCTGAATCTAAGTTCCATGAACACTAAAATGAGTGTGTGCTCTAATTGAAGATTTGTACACACAAGAAATTACTCGACATCTCTGGTTCACAGTTCAATAAACACTATAGTGAGTGTGTGCTCTGATTGAAGATTTGTACACACAAGAAATAAATCGACATCTCTGGTTCACAGTTTCATGAACACAAAATCAGTGTGTGCTCTGATTAAAGATTTGTACATACAAGAAATAACTCGACATCTCTGGTTCACATTTCCGTAAAAACTATAATGAGTATGTGCTCTAATTGAAGATGTGTACACACAAGAAATAACTCGACATCTCTGGTTCACAGTTTCGTGAACACTATATAGAGTATGTGCTCTGATTAAAGATTTATACACACAAGAAATAATACGACATCACTGGTTGACAGTTCCCTGAACACTATAATGAGTGTATGCTCTGATTGAAGATGTATACACACAAGAAATAACTAGACATATCTTGTTCACAGTTTCGTGAACACTATAATGAACGTGTGCTCTGATTGACGAATTGTACACGCAAGAAATAACTTCGACATCTCTGGTTCACAGTTCCGTGAACACTATAATGAGTATTTGCTCTGACTGAAGATTTGTACACACACACAAAAATAACTCAACACCTCTGGCTCACAGTTCTGTGAACACTAAAATGAGTGTGTGCTCTTTTTGAAGATTTGTACACACAAGAAATAACTCGACATCTCTGGTTCACAGTTCCGTGACAACTACATGAGTGTGTGCTATGATTGAAGATTTGTACACACAAGAAATAACTCGACATCTCTGGTTCACATTTCCGTAAAAACTATAATGAGTATGTGCTCTAATTGAAGATGTGTACACACAAGAAATAACTCGACATCTCTGGTTCACAGTTTCGTGAACACTATATAGAGTATGTGCTCTGATTAAAGATTTATACACACAAGAAATAATACGACATCTCTGATTGACAGTTCCCTGAACACTATAATGAGTGTATGTTCTGATTGAAGATTTGTACACACAAGAAATAACTCGACATCTCTGGTTCACAGTTCCGTGAACAATATCATGAATGTGTGCTCTGATTGAAGATGTGTACACACAAGAAATAACTCCACGTATCTGGTTCACCGTTTCGTGAACACTATAATGAACGTGTGCTCTGATTGACGAATTGTACACGCACGAAATAACTTCGACATCTCTGGTTCACAGTTCCGTGAACACTATAACGAGTATTTGCTCTGACTGAAGATTTGTATACACAAGAAATAACTCAACACCTCTGGCTCACAGTTCTGTGAACACTAAAATGAGTTTGTGCTCTTGTTGAAGATTTGTACACACAAGAAATAACTCGACATCTCTGGTTCACAGTACCGTGAACACTATAATGCGTGTGTGCTCTGATTGAAGATTTGTACACTCAGGAAATAACTCGACATCTCTGGTTCACAGTTTCGTGAATACAATATAGAGTATCACACACAAAATACTCTCTGGCTCACAGTTCCCTGAACACTAAAATGAGTGTGTGCTCTTTTTGAAGATTTGTACACACAAGAAATAACTCGACATCTCTGGTTCACAGTTCCGTGACAACTACATGAGTGTGTGCTATGATTGAAGATTTGTACACACAAGAAATAACTCGACATCTCTGGTTCACATTTCTGTGAACACTATAATGAGTGTGTGCTCTGATTGAAGATTTGTACACACAAGAAATAACTCGCCATCTCTGGTCCACAGTTCCGGGAACACTATAATTACACTAGTGGTCCTGAATCTCAAGTACATTCACAAATATACTAACAACCATCATAAGGCTAATATTCATTCATACCACTTCACACCCAAAAGAGCATAGTCCTTCAATAAACACATGCCAAGTCCTCCTGCCACGTGGCATCATCATTTTCACCTCTGTTTCCAGCTCTCTTCTCCGTGTGCTTCTTGGTCTACCTCTCCTTCTCTTGCCTTGGTAGGCTCCAGAACAAGGACTGCCTTGCTATGCTATCACTGAGGTTTCCTCATTGCGTGTCCTATCCATCGTCATCGTCTTCTTCTCATCTCTTGTTCCACTGGCACTTGTCTAGTTCTTGTCATCAGTTCCACGTTGGTGAACACTATAATAAATGTGTGCTCTGATTGACGATTTGTACACGCAAGAAATAACTTCGACATCTCTGGTTCACAGTTCCGTGAACAATATATGGAGCATGTGCTCTGAGTAAAGATTTGTACACACAAGAAATAACTCGACATCTCTGGTTCACAGTTTTGTGAACACTATAATAAGTGTGTGCTCTGATTGAAGATGTGTACACACAAGAAATATCTCGACATCTCAGGTTCGCAGTTTCGTGTACACTATAACGAGTGTAAGCTCTGATTGAAGATTTGTACACACAAGGAATAACTCGACAGCTCTGGGTCACAGTTCTGTGAACGCTATAATGTGGGTGTGCTCTTATTGAACAAGAAATAACTCGAAATCTCTGGTTGACAGTTCTGTGAACACTGTAATGAGTGTTGCTCTGATTGAAGATTTGTAAATACAAGAAATAACTCGATATCTCTGGTTCACAGTTCCTGGAATACTATATTGAGAGTGACCTCTGACTAAAGACATGTACACACAAGAAATAACTCGACATCTCTGGTTCACAGTTTCGTGAACACTATATAGAGTATGCGCTCTGATTGAAGATTTGTACACACAAGAAATAACTCGACATCTCTGGTTCACAGTTTCATGAACACTATAATGAGTGTGTGTTCTGGTTGAAGATTTGTACCCACACGAAATAACTCGACACCTCTGAATCTAAGTTCCATGAACACTAAAATGTGTGTGTGCTCTAATTGAAGATTTGTACACACAAGAAATTACTCGACATCTCTAGTTCACAGTTCCATGAACACTATAGTGAGTGTGTGCTCTGATTGAAGATTTGTACACACAAGAAATAAATCGACATCTCTGCTTCACAGTTTCATGAACACAAAATCAGTGTGTGCTCTGATTAAAGATTTGTACATACAACAAATAACTCGAAATCTCTGGTTCACATTTCCGTAAAAACTATAATGAGTATGTGCTCTAATTGAAGATGTGTACACACAAGAAATAACTCGACATCTCTGGTTCACAGTTTCGTGAACACTATATAGAGTATGTGCTCTGATTAAAGATTTATACACACAAGAAATAATACGACATCTCTGAATGACAGTTCCCTGAACACTATAATGAGTGTATGCTCTGATTGAAGATTTGTACACACAAGAAATAACTCGACATCTCTGGTTCACAGTTCCATGAACAATATCATGAATGTGTGCTCTGATTGAAGATGTGTACACACAAGAAATAACTCCACATATCTGGTTCACAGTTTCATGAACACTATAATGAACGTGTGCTCTGATTGACGAATTGTACACGCACGAAATAACTTCGACATCTCTGGTTCACAGTTCCGTGAACACTATAACGAGTATTTGCTCTGACTGAAGATTTGTATACACAAGAAATAACTCAACACCTCTGGCTCACAGTTCTGTGAACACTAAAATGAGTTTGTGCTCTTGTTGAAGATTTGTACACACAAGAAATAACTCGACATCTCTGGTTCACAGTTCCGTGAACACTATAATGATTGTGTGTTCTGATTGAAGATGTGTACACACATGAAATAACTCGACATCTCTGGTTCACAGTTTCATGAATACAATATAGAGTATGCGCTCTTATTGAAGATGTGTACACACAAGAAATAACTCGACATCTCTGGTTCACAGTTTCATGAACACTATAATGAGTGTGCGCTCTGGTTGAAGATTTGTACACACACGAAATAACTCGACACCTCTGAATCTAAGTTCCATGAACACTAAAATGAGTGTGTGCTCTAATTGAAGATTTGTACACACAAGAAATTACTCGACATCTCTGGTTCACAGTTCAATAAACACTATAGTGAGTGTGTGCTCTGATTGAAGATTTGTACACACAAGAAATAAATCGACATCTCTGGTTCACAGTTTCATGAACACAAAATCAGTGTGTGCTCTGATTAAAGATTTGTACATACAAGAAATAACTCGACATCTCTGGTTCACATTTCCGTAAAAACTATAATGAGTATGTGCTCTAATTGAAGATGTGTACACACAAGAAATAACTCGACATCTCTGGTTCACAGTTTCGTGAACACTATATAGAGTATGTGCTCTGATTAAAGATTTATACACACAAGAAATAATACGACATCACTGGTTGACAGTTCCCTGAACACTATAATGAGTGTATGCTCTGATTGAAGATGTATACACACAAGAAATAACTAGACATATCTTGTTCACAGTTTCGTGAACACTATAATGAACGTGTGCTCTGATTGACGAATTGTACACGCAAGAAATAACTTCGACATCTCTGGTTCACAGTTCCGTGAACACTATAATGAGTATTTGCTCTGACTGAAGATTTGTACACACACAAAAATAACTCAACACCTCTGGCTCACAGTTCTGTGAACACTAAAATGAGTGTGTGCTCTTTTTGAAGATTTGTACACACAAGAAATAACTCGACATCTCTGGTTCACAGTTCCGTGACAACTACATGAGTGTGTGCTATGATTGAAGATTTGTACACACAAGAAATAACTCGACATCTCTGGTTCACATTTCCGTAAAAACTATAATGAGTATGTGCTCTAATTGAAGATGTGTACACACAAGAAATAACTCGACATCTCTGGTTCACAGTTTCGTGAACACTATATAGAGTATGTGCTCTGATTAAAGATTTATACACACAAGAAATAATACGACATCTCTGATTGACAGTTCCCTGAACACTATAATGAGTGTATGTTCTGATTGAAGATTTGTACACACAAGAAATAACTCGACATCTCTGGTTCACAGTTCCGTGAACAATATCATGAATGTGTGCTCTGATTGAAGATGTGTACACACAAGAAATAACTCCACATATCTGGTTCACCGTTTCGTGAACACTATAATGAACGTGTGCTCTGATTGACGAATTGTACACGCACGAAATAACTTCGACATCTCTGGTTCACAGTTCCGTGAACACTATAACGAGTATTTGCTCTGACTGAAGATTTGTATACACAAGAAATAACTCAACACCTCTGGCTCACAGTTCTGTGAACACTAAAATGAGTTTGTGCTCTTGTTGAAGATTTGTACACACAAGAAATCACTCGACATCTCTGGTTCACAGTTCCGTGAACACTATAATGATTGTGTGTTCTGATTGAAGATGCGTACACACATGAAATAACTCGACATCTCTGGTTCACAGTTTCGTGAATACAATATAGAGTATGTGCTCTAATTGAAGATGTGTACACACAAGAAATAACTCGACATCTCTGGTTCACAGTTTCGTGAAAACTATATAGAGTATGTGCTCTGATTAAAGATTTATACACAGAAGAAATAATACGACATCTCTGGTTGACAGTTCCCTGAACACTATAATGAGTGTATGCTCTGATTGAAGATTTGTACACACAAGAAATAACTCGACATCTCTGGTTCACAGTTCCGTGAACACTATAATGAGTGTGTGCTATGATTGAAGATTTGTACACACAAGAAATAACTCGACATCTCTGGTTCACATTTCTGTGAACACTATAATGAGTGTGTGCTCTGATTGAAGATTTGTACACACAAGAAATAACTCGCCATCTCTGGTCCACAGTTCCGGGAACACTATAATTACACTAGTGATCCTGAATCTCAAGTCCATTCACAAATATACTAACAACCATCATAAGGCTAATATTCATTCATACCACTTCACACCCAAAAGTGCATAGTCCTTCAATAAACACATGCTAAGTCCTCCTGCCACGTGGCATCATCATTTTCACCTCTGTTTCCAGCTCTCTTCTCCATGTGCTTCTTGGAATACCTCTCCTCTTGCCTTGGTAGGCTCCAGAACAAGGACTGCCTTGCTATGCTATCACTGAGGTTTCCTCATTTTGTGTCCTATCCATCGTCATCGCCTTCTTCTCATCTCTTGTTCCACTGGCACTTGTCTAGTTCTTGTCATCAGTTCCACGTTGGTGAACACTATAATAAATGTGTGCTCTGATTGACGATTTGTACACACAAGAAATAACTCGACATCTCTGGTTCACAGTTTTGTGAACACTATAATGAGTGTGTGCTCTGATTGAAGATGTGTACACACAAGAAATAACTCGACATCTCAGGTTCACAGTTTCGTGTACACTACATAGAGTATGCGCTCTGATTGAAGATTTGTACACACAAGAAATAACTTGACATCTCTTGTTCACAGTTCCGTGAACACTATAACGAGTGTAAGCTCTGATTGAAGATTTGTACACACAAGGAATAACTCGACAGCTCTGGGTCACAGTTCTGTGAACGCTATAATAAGGGTGTACTCTTATTGAACAAGAAATAACTCGAAATCTCTGGTTGACAGTTCTGTGAACACTGTAATGAGTGTTGCTCTGATTGAAGATTTGTAAATACAAGAAATAACTCGATATCTCTGGTTCACAGTTCCTGGAACACTATATTGAGAGTGACCTCTGACTAAAGACATGTACACACAAGAAATAACTCAACATCTCTGGTTCACAGTTTCGTGAACACTATATAGAGTATGCGCTCTGATTTAAGATTTGTACACACAAGAAATAACTCGACATCTCTGGTTCACAGTTTCATGAACACTATAATGAGTGTGTGCTCTGGTTGAAGATTTGTACACACACGAAATAACTCGACACCTCTGAATCTAAGTTCCATGAACACTAAAATGAGTGTGTGCTCTAATTGAAGATTTGTACACACAAGAAATTACTTGACATCTCTGGTTCACAGTTCAATAAACACTATAGTGAGTGTGTGCTCTGATTGAAGATTTGTACACACAAGAAATAAATCGACATCTCTTTTGTACACACAAGAAATAACTCGACATCTCTGGTTCACAGTTCCGTGACAACTACATGAGTGTGTGCTATGATTGAAGATTTGTACACACAAGAAATAACTCGACATCTCTGGTTCACATTTCTGTGAACACTATAATGAGTGTGTGCTCTAATTGAAGATTTGTACACACAAGAAATAACTCGCCATCTCTGGTCCACAGTTCCGGGAACACTATTATTACACTAGTGGTCCTGAATCTCAAGTACATTCACAAATATACTAACAACCATCATAAGGCTAATATTCATTCATACCACTTCACACCCAAAAGAGCATAGTCCTTCAATAAACACATGCCAAGTCCTCCTGCCACGTGGCATCATCATTTTCACCTCTGTTTCCAGCTCTCTTCTCCGTGTGCTTCTTGGTCTACCTCTCCTTCTCTTGCCTTGGTAGGCTCCAGAACAAGGACTGCCTTGCTATGCTATCACTGAGGTTTCCTCATTGCGTGTCCTATCCATCGTCATCGTCTTCTTCTCATCTCTTGTACCACTGGCACTTGTCTAGTTCTTGTCATCAGTTCCACGTTGGTGAACACTATAATAAATGTGTGCTCTGATTGACGATTTGTACACGCAAGAAATAACTTCGACATCTCTGGTTCACAGTTCCGTGAACAATATATAGAGCATGTGCTCTGAGTAAAGATTTGTACACACAAGAAATAACTCGACATCTCTGGTTCACAGTTTTGTGAACACTATAATGAGTGTGTGCTCTGATTGAAGATGTGTACACACAAGAAATAACTCGACATCTCAGGTTCGCAGTTTCGTGTACACTATATAGAGTATGCACTCTGATTGAAGATTTGTACACACAAGAAATAACTTGACATCTCTTGTTCACAGTTCCGTGAACACTATAAGGAGTGTAAGCTCTGATTGAAGATTTGTACACACAAGGAATAACTCGACAGGTCTGGGTCACAGTTCTGTGAACGCTATAATGAGGGTGTGCTCTTATTGAACAAGAAATAACTCGAAATCTCTGGTTGACAGTTCTGTGAACACTGTAATGAGTGTTGCTCTGATTGAAGATTTGTAAATACAAGAAATAACTCGATATCTCTGGTTCACAGTTCCTGGAATACTATATTGAGAGTGACCTCTGACTAAAGACATGTACACACAAGAAATAACTCGACATTTCTGGTTCACAGTTTCGTGAACACTATATAGAGTATGCGCTCTGATTGAAGATTTGTACACACAAGAAATAACTCGACATCTCTGGTTCACAGTTTCATGAACACTATAATGAGTGTGTGCTCTGGTTGAAGATTTGTAAACACACGAAATAACTCGACACCTCTGAATCTAAGTTCCATGAACACTAAAATGAGTGTGTGCTCTAATTGAAGATTTGTACACACAAGAAATTACTCGACATCTCTAGTTCACAGTTCCATGAACACTATAGTGAGTGTGTGCTCTGATTGAAGATTTGTACACACAAGAAATAAATCGACATCTCTGCTTCACAGTTTCATGAACACAAAATCAGTGTGTGCTCTGATTAAAGATTTGTACATACAACAAATAACTCGAAATCTCTGGTTCACATTTCCGTAAAAACTATAATGAGTATGTGCTCTAATTGAAGATGTGTAAACACAAGAAATAACTCAACATCTCTGGTTCACAGTTTCGTGAACACTATATAGAGTATGTGCTCTGATTAAAGATTTATACACACAAGAAATAATACGACATCTCTGAATGACAGTTCCCTGAACACTATAATGAGTGTATGCTCTGATTGAAGATTTGTACACACAAGAAATAACTCGACATCTCTGGTTCACAGTTCCGTGAACAATATCATGAATGTGTGCTCTGATTGAAGATGTGTACACACAAGAAATAACTCCACATATCTGGTTCACAGTTTCGTGAACACTATAATGAACGTGTGCTCTGATTGACGAATTGTACACGCACGAAATAACTTCGACATCTCTGGTTCACAGTTCCGTGAACACTATAACGAGTATTTGCTCTGACTGAAGATTTGTATACACAAGAAATAACTCAACACCTCTGGCTCACAGTTCTGTGAACACTAAAATGAGTTTGTGCTCTTGTTAAAGATTTGTACACACAAGAAATAACTCGACATCTCTGGTTCACAGTTCCGTGAACACTATAATGATTGTGTGTTCTGATTGAAGATGTGTACACACATGAAATAACTCGACATCTCTGGTTCACATTTTCGTGAATACAATATAGAGTATGTGCTCTTATTGAAGATGTGTACACACAAGAAATAACTCGACATCTCTGGTTCACAGTACCATGAACACTATAGTCAGTGTGTGCTCTGATTGAAGATTTGTACACACAAGAAATAACTCGACATCTCTGGTTTACATTTCTGTGAACACTATAATGAATGTGTGCTCTGATTGAAGATTTGTACACACAATAAATAACTCGACATCTCTGGTTCACAGTTCCGTGAACCCTATAATGCCTGTGTGCTCTGATTGAGGATTTGTACACACAAGAAATAACTCGAAATCTCTGGTTCACCGTTCTGTGAACACTGAAATAAGTGTAATCTGATTGAAGATTTCTACACACGCGAAGTAATTCAACACCTCTGGTTCACAGTTAAGTGAACACTAAAATGAGTGTGTGCTCTGATTGAAGATTTGTACCCACAAGAAATAACTCGACACCTCTGAATCTAAGTTCCATGAACACTAAAATGAGTGTGTGCCCTAATTGAAGATTTGTACACACAAGAAATTACTCGACATCTCTGGTTCACAGTTCATGAAAACTATAGTGAGTGTGTGCTCTGCTTGAAGATGTGTACACACAAGAAATAAATCGACATCTCTGGTTCACAGTTTCATGAACACTATAATCAGTGTCTGCTCTGATTAAAGATTTGTACATACAAGAAATAACTCGACATCTCTGGTTTACATTTCCGTAAAAACTATAATGAGTATGTGCTCTAATTGAAGATGTGTACACACAAGAAATAACTCGACATCTCTGGTTCACAGTTTCGTAAACACTATATAGAGTATGTGCTCTGATTAAAGATTTATACACAGAAGAAATAATACGACATCTCTGGTTGACAGTTCCCTGAACACTATAATGAGTGTATGCTCTGATTGAAGATTTGTACACACAAGAAATAACTCGACATCTCTGGTTCACAGTTCCGTGAACAATATCATGAATTTGTGCTCTGATTGAAGATGTGTACACACAAGAAATAACTAGACATATCTTGTTCACAGTTTCGTGAACACTATAATGAACGTGTGCTCTGATTGACGAATTGTACACGCAAGAAATAACTTCGACATCTCTGGTTCACAGTTCCGTGAACACTATAATGAGTATTTGCTCTGACTGAAGATTTGTACACACACTCTGTTTCCAGCTCTCTTCTCCATGTGCTTCTTGGAATACCTCTCCTCTTGCCTTGGTAGGCTCCAGAACAAGGACTGCCTTGCTATGCTATCACTGAGGTTTCCTCATTTTGTGTCCTATCCATCGTCATCGCCTTCTTCTCATCTCTTGTTCCACTGGCACTTGTCTAGTTCTTGTCATCAGTTCCACGTTGGTGAACACTATAATAAATGTGTGCTCTGATTGACGATTTGTACACACAAGAAATAACTCGACATCTCTGGTTCACAGTTTTGTGAACACTATAATGAGTGTGTGCTCTGATTGAAGATGTGTACACACAAGAAATAACTCGACATCTCAGGTTCACAGTTTCGTGTACACTACATAGAGTATGCGCTCTGATTGAAGATTTGTACACACAAGAAATAATTTGACATCTCTTGTTCACAGTTCCGTGAACACTATAACGAGTGTAAGCTCTGATTGAAGAGTTGTACACACAAGGAATAACTCGACAGCTCTGGGTCACAGTTCTGTGAACGCTATAATGAGGGTGTGCTCTTATTGAACAAGAAATAACTCGAAATCTCTGGTTGACAGTTCTGTGAACACTGTAATGAGTGTTGCTCTGATTGAAGATTTGTAAATACAAGAAATAACTCGATATCTCTGGTTCACAGTTCCTGGAACACTATATTGAGAGTGACCTCTGACTAAAGACATGTACACACAAGAAATAACTCGACATCTCTGGTTCACAGTTTCGTGAACACTATATAGAGTATGCGCTCTGATTTAAGATTTGTACACACAAGAAATAACTCGACATCTCTGGTTCACAGTTTCATGAACACTATAATGAGTGTGTGCTCTGGTTGAAGATTTGTACACACACGAAATAACTCGACACCTCTGAATCTAAGTTCCATGAACACTAAAATGAGTGTGTGCTCTAATTGAAGATTTGTACACACAAGAAATTACTCGACATCTCTGGTTCACAGTTCAATGAACACTATAGTGAGTGTGTGCTCTGATTGAAGATTTGTACACACAAGAAATAAATCGACATCTCTGGTTCACAGTTTAATGAACACAAAATCAGTGTGTGCTCTGATTAAAGATTTGTACATACAAGAAATAACTCGACATCTCTGGTTCACATTTCCGTAAAAACTATAATGAGTATGTGCTCTAATTGAAGATGTGTACACACAAGAAATAACTCGACATCTCTGGTTCACAGTTTCGTGAACACTATATAGAGTATGTGCTCTGATTAAAGATTTATACACACAAGAAATAATACGACATCTCTGTTTCACAGTTCCGTGAACAATATCATGAATGTGTGCTCTGATTGAAGATGTGTACACACAAGAAATAACTAGACATATCTTGTTCACAGTTTCGTGAACACTATAATGAACGTGTGCTCTGATTGCCGAATTGTACACGCAAGAAATAACTTCGACATCTCTGGTTCACAGTTCCGTGAACACTATAATGAGTATTTGCTCTGACTGAAGATTTGTACACACACAAAAATAACTCAACACCTCTGGCTCACAGTTCCGTGAACACTAAAATGAGTGTGTGCTCTTTTTGAAGATTTGTACACACAAGAAATAACTCGACATCTCTGGTTCACAGTTCCGTGACAACTACATGAGTGTGTGCTATGATTGAAGATTTGTACACACAAGAAATAACTCGACATCTCTGGTTCACATTTCTGTGAACACTATAATGAGTGTGTGCTCTGATTGAAGATTTGTACACACAAGAAATAACTCGCCATCTCTGGTCCACAGTTCCGGGAACACTATAATTACACTAGTGGTCCTGAATCTCAAGTACATTCACAAATATACTAACAACCATCATAAGGCTAATATTCATTCATACCATTTCACACCCAAAAGAGCATAGTCCTTCAATAAACACATGCCAAGTCCTCCTGCCACGTGGCATCATCATTTTCACCTCTGTTTCCAGCTCTCTTCTCCATGTGCTTCTTGGTCTACCTCTCCTTCTCTTGCCTTGGTAGGCTCCAGAACAAGGACTGCCTTGCTATGCTATCACTGAGGTTTCCTCATTGCGTGTCCTATCCATCGTCATCGTCTTCTTCTCATCTCTTGTTCCACTGGCACTTGTCTAGTTCTTGTCATCAGTTCCACGTTGGTGAACACTATAATAAATGTGTGCTCTGATTGACGATTTGTACACGCAAGAAATAACTTCGACATCTCTGGTTCACAGTTCCGTGAACAATATATAGAGCATGTGCTCTGAGTAAAGATTTGTACACACAAGAAATAACTCGACATCTCTGGTTCACAGTTTTGTGAACACTATAATGAGTGTGTGCTCTGATTGAAGATGTGTACACACAAGAAATAACTCGACATCTCAGGTTCGCAGTTTCGTGTACACTATATAGAGTATGCGCTCTGATTGAAGATTTGTACACACAAGAAATAACTTGACATCTCTTGTTCACAGTTCCGTGAACACTATAACGAGTGTAAGCTCTGATTGAAGATTTGTACACACAAGGAATAACTCCACAGCTCTGGGTCACAGTTCTGTGAACGCTATAATGAGGGTGTGCTCTTATTAAACAAGAAATAACTCGAAATCTCTGGTTGACAGTTCTGTGAACACTGTAATGAGTGTTGCTCTGATTGAAGATTTGTAAATACAAGAAATAACACGATATCTCTTGTTCACAGTTCCTGGAATACTATATTGAGATTGACCTCTGACTAAAGACATGAACACACAAGAAATAACTCGACATCTCTGGTTCACAGTTTCGTGAACACTATATAGAGTATGCGCTCTGATTGAAGATTTGTACACACAAGAAATAACTCGACATCTCTGGTTCACAGTTTCATGAACACTATAATGAGTGTGTGCTCTGGTTGAAGATTTGTACACACACGAAATAACTCGACACCTCTGAATCTAAGTTCCATGAACACTAAAATGAGTGTGTGCTCTAATTTGAACACTAAAATGAGTGTGTGCTCTGATTGAAGATTTGTACACACAAGAAATAACTCGACATCTCTGGTTCACAGTACCGTGAACACTATAGTCAGTGTGTGCTCTGATTGAAGATTTGTACACACAAGAAATAACTCGACATCTCTGATTTACATTTCTGTGAACACTATAATGAATGTGTGCTCTGATTGAAGATTTGTACACACAATAAATAACTCGACATCTCTGGTTCACAGTTCCGTGAACCCTATAATGCCTGTGTGCTCTGATTGAGGATTTGTACACACAAGAAATAACTCGAAATCTCTGGTTCACCGTTCTGTGAACACTGAAATGAGTGTAATCTGATTGAAGATTTCTACACACGCGAAGTAATTCAACACCTCTGGTTCACAGTGAAGTGAACACTAAAATGAGTGTGTGCTCTGATTGAAGATTTGTACACTCAAGAAATAACTCGACATCTCTGGTTCACAGTTCCGTGAACACTTAAATGTGAGTGTGCTGTGATTGAAGAGTTGTACACACAAGAAATAACTCGACATCTCTGGTTCACAGTTCCGTGAACACTATAATAAGTGTATGCTCTGATTAAAGATTTGTACACACAGGAAATACTTCGACATCTCTGGTTCACAGTTCCGTGAACACTATAATGAGTGTATGCTCTGATTGAAGATTTTTACACACAAGAAATAACTCGATATCTCAGGTTCACAGTTCCGTGAACACTAAAATTACACTAGTGGTCCTGAATCTCAAGTACATTCACAAATATACTAACAACCATCATCAGGCTTGTATTCATTCATAACCCTTCACACCCAAAAGAGCACATTCCTTCAATAAACATATGCCAAGTCCTCCTGTCACGTGCCATCATAATTTTCACCTTTGTGTCCAGCTCTCTTCTCCATGTGCTTCTTATTCTACCTCTCCCTCTCTTGCCCTGGTAGGCTCCAGAACAAGAACTGCCTTGTAATGCTATCACTGAGGTTTCCTCATTGTGTGTCCTATCCATCGTGATCGTCTTCTTCTCATCTCTCTTGTTCCACTGGCACTTGTCTAGTTCTTGTCATCAGTTCCACGTTGGTAACCTTGTCATGCTCTTTTAATCCCTCTATTCTACGCAAGCACCCATTTATGAAAGTCTGTAGCTTTTTGGTTGTTGTCTTTGTTGTTCTCCATGTCTCAGAGCCATACAATAGGACGGACTTTACATTTGAGTTGAAGATTCTCATTTTCGTGTTGGATCCGATTTCTCCTAATCTCCCAATGCAATGAAAGCTTCTCTTGTCTTTTGTATCCTTATTTTGATATCACTGTCTGTCCCTCCAACTTTGTCTATATTACTGCCAAGATATATTTACGATTCTATATCTTGTATTGGTGTTTCTTTAAGTTCAACCCTGTTATCATTACCTGCATTTATTCTCATTATTTTTGTCTTTTCCCTGTGTATTTTCAGACCCAATTACTGTGACCTCTCATCGAGTGTTTTCAATTTGTCCTGCATCTGATTACGGTTATGGGGCAGAAGAGCCAAGTCATCAGCAAAATCCAGATCATCCAACTGCTTAGAAAGAGTTCACTGGATTCCATCTCTGTTGTCGATGATCTCATAACCCAGACTATTGCTAGTAAGAAAAGAAATGGAGACAAGAGGCATCCCTGTCGCACTCCTTTTCTTATCTCAAACGGTTCTGTAAGCTGTCCTTCGTGAAGAACTCTGCATGTCATGTCTTCATATGTTTTCTTTATTAAATTAACGATCTTCAGGGGAACTCCATAATGCCTCATCAATTTCAAAACTGATTCTCTGTCAACACTGTCAAAAACCTTTTCGTAGTCCACAAATCCGATGTATAGTGGTTAAATCCATTCCACACTTTTTTCAACTATTATTCTCAATGTGGCTATCTAGTCCGTTGTGGCAGTAATGGAACGAATCATGAGAATCAGATAAATAGGAAGTTTCATTTAGAGTACAAAAAAGGGGATGCGCGAACAATAATGCGCATGAAAGGGGTGAACGATAAACCAGTGAAGCACGCTTTCTCAGCAGCAGCTCAGAGGCGTGAAGTTAGAGAGTGCAGATCGCACGTACGCTAGTAGCCATGCTGAAGGCAGTACTCGAGTAGTTTAGGTGATGAATATTTCTCAGACAAGGAGACGAGTTTAGGGTAATGATTAACCCGAAATATTGAATAGTGAGAATTTTTGTTTAGAAGGAGAAACGGTGTCAGTTAGATTTTATTCAGAAAAGGAAAATGTTCGTAGAGTAAAATCTAATACATATACATACAGTAGTCCTATTATTCAGTGATGAAAGGGTAAGTGTGGCAGTGCAACTATTTGTGCGCAGGTCGCGGTATCAAATAGTATCGTGTAGCCGGGCTGTGTTTATGGCATCAATGAAAGAATGTGTGTGTGTGTCTGTCAGCTGACCGGGTCAGTTCAGTTAATGGTGTTGAGCGCAGGTAAATATTTTGAAGTGCGCTAACTCTTGTACGTTTCTTGGTTCAAGTCGTTACAGGCTAGTCCGCCTGAGGTGGAAATTCTTGACCTTTTTTTATTCTTCCTTCCCAGAGTTCGTTCGTACCCTTTTTATGGTTAGTGGAAAGCAATGTCTTTTATAGTGGTTTAGTCAAACAATCCAACTGTAATGTTTCAAGGAAAACGCAGCAATGTAGAAAAATAGAATATATTTTATTAACGTAATTTGGAACGGGGAAAAACTACAGAAAGTTGAAAGTTTCAATTATTTAGGCAGTAAAATGACTCAGGATGGTGACACAACAAGAGAAATCCATACTAGAATTGCTTTGGCAGCTAGCGCCTTCAATAGATTATCTAACATTTGGAAATTACGATCATTGAATATACATACGAAGCTTCGTCTGTTTAATTCAAATGTTATCTCAGTGTTAACATACGGCTGTGAGAGTTGGAAAATAACAAAATCATTGGAGAACAAGCTGAATACATTCGAGAATAAATGTCTTAGAAAACTCATGAACATCAGTTGGAAAGAATTCAAGACTAATCGACAAATAAGAGAAGACTCTAGGCAGAAATATGTCTCCGACTATATAAGAAAAAGACGATGGTCATATATCGGTCATGTCCTACGAATGCAAAACAACAGAATACCACTACAGGCGCTCACTTGGGTTCCTGAGGGTAAGAGGAAAAAAGGAAGACCAAAAGAAACACTCAGAAGAACAAGAATAAGAGAAGGAAGAACGTTGGGATTAAATAATGTGCAAGAGCTAAGAGGAGTGGCGTCACAACGAACAACCTGGAGAGCACTGGTTTCTGCCTTATGCGCCGTGTTTGGTGCTTAAAGAATTTATTATTTATTATTAATTTGGAACAGCAATGTTATTGACACAATGATGAAGCACTTATTTCTTTCTTACCCAAAGTAGTGAGTATCCAAAACAAATGAAAATGGAAATCCATAGGAATAATCTATCTAACAGGGTAAAATACAAACTTGTCTACTTAAAATATACTAGTCTAACTTGAAAAACTTGTCAAGTTAAAAAACAACTTGTCTTGATAATCTCAAAGACGAAGTTCTGTAAAAATCCTCTCGCCTAACGACTCCTAAAATCTGTACAAGCCCTGGATCCTGTCAATCGCCCAAGTCTCTTCTTTATATACAGCCCACTCATTTTATCCCGCCAATTTTCATACGATGCTTTATTTTTAACACGGCACCAAACATCTAAATTTGCACTCCTCTCCTCAGCTTTTCGACCTTTTTGCACATGACATTCTGTTATTTCGACTTTAGCAACGGAAAAAACCCAGACTTGCAACTTCTCCCAAATTTTTCCATTCAATAAACATGCACTTACTATTTTGTTGTTCTGGGACAGCTTTTCTTGAAGCCGTGAACTTGTCATGATACTGTATTTTGTGCACAAATGTCTTAACTGCTTTTAACGTTGTTATTCTCTTTATATGTAGTTTTTAACACGTATTAATTGTAGTGTATGCCAAGCGGTCACAAAAGTAACAACCCCGGAGAGGTCCGGTTCTATCAATAGATAGCCTGAACACTGAGAGAATATATATAACAATAATCTAAAAAATTGTAATGAAGAAAGAACAGAAATAGAGACTATAGCACCTGAGTGATCATTGATGGTTAAAAGGTCATAAGGTGTAGATTTGATACTGAACGAGAGAGAGTGAGGAAAGGAAGAACTTACACATTGTATAATTCTGTGATGGACCACTATTGTAGAAGTCAGAGCGACAGCAATGGTACACACACATGTAAATAAACCATTTCAGTTAACGATGGCGTAATCTCATCGCTTGCTGTGTGTGTGTGTGACTTGTAATCATTCATCATATCATCGCTAGCTACTGAAGCAAAAACCTGGGCATGCAACGGCCATGTGAGGTAACCACGTGTTAGCGCAGGCGGCCACACCATTATAGACTGTTACAGCTACCACCGCTGCCCCATCATATAATAGAATTGCGACCCAGGCTGTCACACATTAAAGAATTGGTGCCGAGACCAACTTCAAGAAGTATTGACAGCTACGCAGAGAGGCATTGATGGTACACAACAGCAAACAGCGCAGCAAGAAACAAAATAACGCCAACAATAGACACAGAATCAAGAAACAAAATAACGTCAACAGCAAACAGCGCATCAAAAAACAAAATGTAAACAATAGATACAGAAGCAAGAAACAGAACAACTTCACATTGTGGAACTCTCGAAGTGTTGACATCAAGAATCACCAGATCGACAATAAACAGAGAAGCAAGAAAGAAAATAACGTCAACAATAGACACAGCAGCAAGAAACAGAACAACTTCGAGTACCAACATTGTCACCGGTCAAGCAAGAATACGTGTGAACTTCTGTAACGTACTGTGTAGAACAAAAGTACCAGGAGCACAGCGGTTAGGAAGGTGTAGAAAATCCACGTGTTACAAGTGGACATTAGAAAACAAGAGTGCCCCAACGAAAAATCAACACAACTAGTTAAGGTATAGATACTGTAGGTACCATTTTTAGTTAGTGATATTAAGTACGGATATAAGTGATACGGTGTAAAAGCATTAATAATAATAATAATAATAAATTCTTTAAGCACCAAACACGGCGCATAAGGCAGAAATCAGTGCTCTCCAGGTTGTTCGTTGTGACGCCACTCCTCTTAGCGCTTGCACATTGTTTAATCCCAACGTTCTTCCTTCTCTTATTATTGTTCTTCTGAGTGTTTCTTTTAGTCTTCCTTTTTTCCTCTTACCCTCAGGAACCCAAGTGAGTGCCTGCAATGGTATTCTGTTGTTTTGCATTCGTAGGACATGACCGATATATGACCATCGTCTTTTCCTTATATAGTTGGAGACATATTTCTGCCTAGAGTCTTCTCTTATTTGTCGATTAGTCTTGAATTCTTTCCAACTGATGTTCATGAGTTTTCTAAGACATTAGTTCTCGAATGTATTCAGCTTGTTCTCCAATGATTTTGTTATTTTCCAACTCTCACAGCCGTATGTTAAGACTGAGATAACATTTGAATTAAACAGACGAAGCTTGGTATGTATATTCAATGATCGTAATTTCCAAATGTTAGATAATCTATTGAAGGCGCTAGCTGCCAAAGCAATTCTAGTATGAATTTCTCTTGTTGTGTCACCATCCTGAGTCATTTTACTGCCTAAATAATTGAAACTTTCAACTTTCTGTAGTTTTTCCCCGTTCAAGATGATATCAAAGGTCTCGTTAGAAAAGTTCATAGCTTTAGTTTTAGAGGCATTTATTTGGAAACCTATTTTAACCGAAAGATGACACAAATTATTTACTGCTTCTTGGGATTGTCTGGGTGTTGAACTTAAGAATGCCAAATCATCTGCGAAATCCAGGTCCCCCAGGAATTTTCCATTTGTCCATTTTATACCTAATTGTTCATTGTGGGTATAGTTTCTCATAACCCAATCAATAGCTATTCCAAAAAGTAGTGGTGACATAATACAGCCTTGTTTCACCCCTGTTTCTACTGTAAACCATTCTGTATTCCGTTTATTTGTCCTAACACAACATCTTCCATTGTCATATAGCGCTTTGATTATATTCACATATTTTGTTGGAAAACCATAGATTTTAAGTATTTTCCACAATGATGGGCGGTGTAGACTATCAAAGGCTTTTTGAAAATCGACGAAGGTGATAATAAGTAAAAGCATTAACACTATGATAATAGAAATGAGTTAAACAATGACAACACAGTTGTGTATTAACATTAGGTGCATATAATCTGTGTACCAATCATTCTTTTGCAGCATAACAACTAATAACACATTTCTTTTGGTTGCAGATACAAGACAGTTTGATATATATATATATATATATATATATATATATAGATATATATATATATATATATATATATATATAGATATATATATATATATATATATATATATATATATATATATATATATATATATATATATATATATATATACTGTTCAAAAAAAGAAACGCATAGCTATCCGAGGGCGCGTTTTTATGAGTTTGTAAGTAAAATTTGGTGCTAGGGTATATAAAAACCAGCCTCAAATGTTCTTTATAGTGTCAAATGCACGTGTTGACCTGAATTGCGTTGGTTTTTGTAATCGTTACAACGCAGTGGTCAATAGTGTATATGACGCAATTTTTGACCACAGCTCATGTTGCGCGCACGTGAAAGCAACAACATTTGGGGTGAACACTATTCACTGACTACGCAATTTAACCCCTATAAAAGGATAACGCTACACACAAAAAATTCAGTTCATTTTCAAGCAGACATTTATGGCGTCTTTATCGATAAATTTAAGGAACATTGCTATTGGCAGTTTGCACGCAGACGAAAGTCAAAGGCAGGTTGCCAGGCATCTAAACGTGCATCAGAGTACCATCAGTCGACTTTGGCACCGGTTCCACGCATCCATGCCCAGAAGATGCCAGTCGCTGATCGATGCAAGTGGAGGCCACACACCATACTAACGGGAAAGCCCGTACGCCAAAAACTCTCGTGACCCAGATGCAAAACAACTGTCAATTGATTTGTTGAACCCTAAGGTATTCTTTTGTGCAATTTGAACAATTAACTCATTAAATTAAAAAAGTTATTGAATGTCAAAATTGTGGGTATGTGTGTGCCTTCAGTAGCTATGCGTTTCTTTTTTTGAACAGTATAATTCAAATAGCGCAAACTCCGTATTTTCGTCGGGAATTTCTCTATTGGCGAAGAGAATAGCGGGTAATGTTCTATCCCAATCTTGTGGATACTTAGTCGTAACCTTTCCCAACATTTGTTTTAAACTTCAGTTAATCTTTCTATACTGTCCAAAAAAAAAAGAAACGCATAGCTACTGAAGGCACACACATAGCCATTATTTTGACATTCAATAACTTTTTTAATTTAATGAGTTAATTGTTCAAATTGCACAAAAGAATACCTTAGGGTTCAACCAATCAATTGACAGTTGTTTTGCATCTGGGTCACGAGAGTTTTCGGCGTACGGGCTTTCCCGTTAGTATGGTGTGTGGCCTCTACTTGCATCGATCAGCGACTGGCATCTTCTGGGCATGGATGCGTGGAACCGGTGCCAAAGTCGACTGATGGTACTCTGATGCACGTTTAGATGCCTGGCAACCTGACTTTGACTTTCGCCTGCGTGCAAACGGCCAATAGCAATGTTCCTTAAATTTATCGATAGAGACGGCATAAATGTCTGCTTGAAATTGAACTGAATTTTTTGTGTGTAGCGTTATCCTTTTATAGGGGTTAAATTGCGTAGTCAGTGAATAGTGTTCACCCCAAATGTTGTTGCTTTCACGTGCGCGCAACATGAGCTGTGGTCAAAAATTGCGTCATATACACTATTGACCACTGCGTTGTAACGATTACAAAAACCAACGCAATTCAGGTCAACACATGCATTTGACACTGTAAAGAACATTTGAGGCTGGTTTTTATATACCCTAGCACCAAATTTTACTTACAAACTCATAAAAACGCGCCCTCGGATAGCTATGCGTTTCTTTTTTTGAACAGTATATATATAACTTTTGTTCTTTTGATTGTACTTGATAAGTTAGCAGTAGAAATAAGTAACTATGTTTCAGATTTATGATGGCACAGGCCGAACAGGCACAGTATAACATTGTCGCATAGAGATTTATGATCAATAAATTTTCTATATTCTTTTATTTTCTACCCGTGTCCTCTACTTTATTATCGCTCTTTTATCCTTTTCCTGTTTTTCGCATTCGTTCGTTTGCGACAAAATATAACTTTCCCATTCTGACTTTTACCGTTTCTTTTCTCATACTAGTAACGCATTTTATTGCGTAAAATGTCAGTCCCTGGATGTGAACGAATAGTGTGAGAATTCGTTCTCGACAGACAGAGAGAGCAGACATTTGTCTACATTTTCATCTGACAAGAGTTTTCTTCAGCTAGTTTCTCGGCGTGCGGTGTGGAAGGCGTCAATCTGCATCGCTCAGAAATGAGACATGTCGTAGTAAGTGTGAAGACGCGTTTTGGTAGTTATGGCCAGCATCTAAGTTAATGTGAAGTGTTAAGAGAGAGAGAGAGAGGGGAGAGAGAGAGAGAGAGAGAGAGAGACCGGCGCTATTTCGGATTTTCGTAATAGCGTGGGATCCTTTGTCTGTTTCATATATCTACCCCGTAGTTTAAACTTGATTTCATTCAGTTCTCCTAAATTTGCAGTAGACAGGTCGTTTCGTGCTAATAGAATAAGCTGTATAGCGAAGTCTTAGTTTGTTCTCGACAAATTTTGCCGAGCGTCTAGACTACCAATAAATATAAGCGTATAATTCTAAGTTAACGATGGCGATCGCCTGTTGTTCTGTCTGGAGGTAAATATATTATATATCTAGTAGTGTTGAGTGATTCAGTGATAACCGCTTATTTCATTTTACTAGTTAGATTTCTGTGCAGAAGTAATTAAATTGTAAGTCTGTTATATTCTCTAGCTGACGTGTTTCAGTGGATAGCAAAATAAATTATAATTTCTAGCTTAAACTCATGCAGCTATAAAGAAATTTTATTAAATTGCTAGTAATCAGTCGAGAATATTTTAAACCAACTTATATCTGCACTGATTCATCATTGGGTATTGACGAAATACGTATGTATTTCTAATTCATGATGATTGATTTTATGAATATAACTTATTTCACGGGAGTCTTAAACGATAAGTCAAGCTCTCCGCTTGCAGTCTATAATGTAAGTTATAACCGAGGTGAATATTACGTATAAGTATTTATATGTTGTTTTTCTTTATTCAGTGAAACTGGGGTAGCCCAACTCTACCAGCGTTTTAGTACTGAGAAATATCTGTAAAGAACAAAAACATTTTTTTAAAGACTTGGGTGTATAAAGTAAAACCTGTCTGGCATTGCGTTGGCATCCAGAACGACAGAGTACCCATTACATGAACTTTAAGATTAAATGAAGTAACGGGCCTATCTAGCCAGATTTAATTCTTCCTGACAAAACCTCAAGTACATTTCAGCCTTTGTGGCAAGTAAAATATTACTATCAGTAACATTCCGACGGAGTTTTGACTAATTGTGGTGTGACCAAATAAAGTCCTATACTGAGAGAAGGCACCAACCTGACATTCCTAGTTACTAGAAATCTAAGCTATTGACACTTTGCTCGCTGTTAACATTCATGTCTGGACAATTTTAATGTGACAGAAACAGATATCCTAAAATAATAATAACCAAGGAAACGTTCCCTGAAGTAGTGAATTCAACCTATCTTTGTGGAGCTGGGGTTCCCTTAGCCAAGGCTACCATTGGAGATTCTGTATGTGCATGTCCTAAAAATGGTTTTTTCCAGAAGTTGCTACCAAAGCTGTAAGTACGAATGCAAGCTAGTGATCACGCGGCTGACTGAATAGAGTGAATGCAGGACTGAGTGATTCTTTTATTGGTGTATTCTTGCACCCATTTTGCTGTCTTAAATTTCTTTATGCAAGTTTTTGTTGCTAACAATATTTTCCTTAGGATAGATTAGAGTATCAAAGTCTGTTCATACCTTTAAAGGGAAATCTTAGACTATAGCATATGTATCCGTGACTCTTTGGGGCTATCACTTTTCTTCTAACAGGACTGTGGGCTAAACATCGAGGGAAAAGATCATACGATCGGGTCTATCATTCTTGTAGCAATTCATTGACTTTATTACTATTTGTATATGCTTGATGTAATTTTTATGTGTTGTGATGGAATTTTCTTCTGATAATTAAAATTCACTTAAACTTAATCAGTGTGTCGGTCAGCTCGTTCCAAATTATCTATATTTCCATTGTCAAAGTTTCCCGTCTGTGCGTCTATTGTATTCACTTATGTGTGTGTGTGTATGTGAGGGATATATATATATATATATATATATATATATATATATATATATATATATATATATATATATATATATATATATATATATATATATATATATATATATTATACTAGACGGTCTGACAAATCCTAATCTGTTGTAGATGATAGGCTGACTGAGAGAAATCATCTCGAGGGTCAAAGACCGTCTCTAATATATTTCCTCCATCTCACTCGTGAAATCTATTTCTACTTATATCTCACTGAACTATCACCTGTTTCTATTGCTATTCAGAAGGGCCATATCCAAGTCTTAATTCACCTATCGCAAATCTACGACAGTCCGCTGCATGGAAGATGGTTGCGTTCCTAAATATATTTTAACAGACAACTGGCAGATGGCAAAAGAACAGTTGGGCGACCGCAGCTGAGGTTCAAAAATGTGTGCAAGAGACATGAATACAAAGGACATAAATACAGCAGCCTGGGAATTAAAGCTGCCGATTGTACAATGTGGCGATGCTTTCTTCGGCGCCCACTCAGACTGGACGAAAATAAGCACTCACAGCAATCAGAACAGAACATAAAACGTCGAAACGAAAACCAAGGAAAAAGCAGCATGGACTGTAACCTCAGGGGTGCATTCCTATGGTCAGTTATGATTAGAGGGGTTGTTACTATTGTTATTGTTATTATTATAATATTATAATAAAACAAAACTTTGACAAATTTCAAACGTTATTTACATATGTTATTAAATGTGGCAAATTTGATAATACCCATTGATTTATTTGTTTATAAACAATACTAGTTTCCTATTTAGTTCAAGGATAAACTGACATTGTACATGACTTTTAATATTTTCATTTTCTGCTCTACTTCCACGTTTATTCTGCTTATACTTACAGTTGTAGTCAGTAGCATTTGATAAATAGGAAAAGATTTGTGGGATGGGGCGCTCTGTATCAGGGGCCATAAACGTGTTACTGCTTTCAGATGACCAGAGCTGATTGATCACAGAAGGTAAAGGCTGGAGATCATAAAACACTTGGAATATACAGATAGGGACAAGGCGTTAGGATTTATGGTTAGTCTATAACGCGACGCACTAAAGACGACTTATCAGTGGAAACGTACGGTTACGAGTGATTTATCCATTGCGGATTTTCACGTCTTCGTTGTTCTCCATGTTTCAGAATCACACAATGAGACTAAATGTGTGGGTTGAGAGAATGTTATATTTGTTCTGGACTAGATATATTTTAAATCCTATTCAAGTCCCTATGAAATGAAAGCTCCTCGTGTCACCTCGTGTTGTAATGTTTGGTGGAGAAGGTTGGTAGGAACTTATGGTCATTTACGAGCTCACAAAGGGGACTGGTCAAACACATCGTCTCAACTTTAGTTTAGGCAGCATTATGTGCCGGTCAAAAATATAATAAAATGCGTTTATCTCAATGTATAAATTAAGAGAATCTAGTGTTATATACATTTACTGATATGTTTTGAATCTACCGTGTTTTATTTATCCCATATAAAGTACAAATAAATATTTCTATAACAGTAACAAACAGCAAAAAAATTTTCTTCAGAATTTAAAATACGTTGTTGTGTAGTTTTTTACTACATAAGTGTTACAGAAAATTCTTTAAAATAACTATATATTGTTTTGAAAGTTATAATTAGCTGTCTTGCACACATTACTTCCCTTGTAATTTAAATTACGTCCCTTAGATAAAAGGCATAAATGTATCTTAACGTTTCAGAACGAGGGAAATAGCAATGCGATGATAGTGGAAGATTTATAAGAGTTCCCAACGTCAATGTCTGGTTGTGTAGCGATTACAGAAAGTTAGTTAAGTCAGTGACTTTACAAGCTTATTGTATAAGTAGGTAGTAATGCCCCCCCACCTTTTTCCACCCCCACCCCCGGCCTTTCTTTTTCTCCAGTGCGGAGGGAATCAATAGTTGCCGATTTTATATATGTTACCGGCCAAGCACTCAAAGGATGGGGGGAGACGGACTAACAATAATTTCTCTGACTATCATAATAAAAAAGTCTATTTGAGTTGCAAGAAAGTCCTAAACATCTCTCAACTGGATTAAACTTAATATTGAACCCAAGCTTCCGCCTTGCCTCTACCTCCCTCCCCCCCAATTAAAGGAAAGGCAACAGCAGCTGAACCTCCTAACACCTGTGCAAGAGAGACATGAAGAGATAAGTCCAGGATTCTGGGAGGACGGAGATGCCGATCGCAGCAAGTGGAGATGCCATCAAAGATTATGCGAAAAGAGACTCTTACAACATCAGGTGAAAATAACTATTTTAGTGATTGTTAAGTCATATTTTGTTAGAAGGAGTTAAGTGTTAAGGATTTTAATGTACAGGTCGGATTTTTGTACACACGCTAGTAAGCACGTTCTTAGTGATGAGATGATTTTTTAGCTGGGGGCTTTGTGCTCTGTATTTTTGTCTTGAACATTGTTCAACCGAGTAGGTATTAGTTTTTTAAAGAGATATGAAAAAGAAAGTATTCGAATGTTCTGAGTGATAATTTTGGGGAAGAGACGGTTGAGCTGAGCTGTAGTCTCACGCGGTTAGCTCACGCACGGATGATTTTCACTGAGCTGTACTGAGGGACTGTAATCTCGGACAGGGTGTTCCTGGCAGAGCTTCGAGATAGTTGTTCCATCTCGTTAGTGTGTCCAGAAGTTATTATCGAGGAACTATATTTTTGGAAGTGAATATAGAGTATATTGTTGTAGGGAAGAGTTTCCTTCCAAGATTTATTGTTCTGATGCCATGGATTGTACCTGCCAGTATTATTATTCATATGTCCTATGATGGATTTTCCCCTGTTATTGGAATAGATATATTGTGCTCAGAGTTGCTGTGTGCAACCGTTTGATGGATAGTTATTGCATGGATTTACTGTTATAATACTGTGCAGAGAGCTGCTGTGAACTGCGATGTATGCAGTCCTTTTGATGGATATTTTTGCTGTATTGCTATAAATGTGAGCTGCTGGATTCTGCAGCCTATGTACTTCGGATTTTGTACCTGTAACTGAGTTTCTATGGATTTACTTACCTGATGCTTCATGATTATGCTGTGAACCGTTTTGCCATGATGTCTACGTTACCATATTGTCAATAAAACTGTACAACGTTAAAACTAGTTTCAAAATCTATCGTTACTGTGGTGTGGGTGATTGGCACTAAAAGTACCCCTGACATTTGCGTATGTTTATACATATTTACACACCTGTCGGCCAGCTGTAAGCCCGACCTAGGCTGATGCATTTATCAGGAACTACATTAACATTGTCTTCCTACACTACCTACGTATCTGCAACAGTGATGCTCCCTTAACAAAATGGATTTAGTTCAAAGCTATGTTCAGAGAAGTATGCCACTTGAGAGCTTTGACCCAAGAGGGATTGCTGCCATAAAATGTCAATGATGATCAGATGATCACAGTATGGGATATAATATCTCTACATGATGATTGATAGGTCTATTTTTGTAATTGTATTATCAGCACTTGTATCTATAGGATAAGAACTACTTATTCGGAGTAACCAGGAGGACATGCCCACCATCACAGCTGGCAGACGCTGGAGTTGGGTTGCCCACGTTCACAGAAGGGACCCTGATACTATCACAAGAACAGCTATGCTATGGACCCCCGAGGGAAAGCGAAAGAGAGGCCGACCAAAAACAACTTGGCGGAGAACCGTGGAAGCTGAGATGCAAAGAATGAACCACAGTTGGGGCACTGTACGAAGGATGGCCGCCGACCGAGCAAGGTGGAATCAATTTGTTGCTGCCCTACAAGACGCTACTAGGCGTGATGGCCGCTGACTGCTTTGACGGTTGGTGGTTATGGATCAAAGAAGAAGAAGAAGAAGAAGAAGTATCTATAGGATATTCCTAAACCACTTGTCAAAACAAGAAAGCAAGAATGATCATTTGACACAAAAGTTTATTTTTTTTATTTCCAGAAATAAAACAAAAGAACCTCAGTTCTAAAATGACCAATAAACTAAACGTTACAAGGTAGAGCAAAAATTAATGCCCGCCACGATGTCATGTGATCTCCCGTAGCGCTGTAGTGTCAATATGGCACATCATTATGTGTCATAAAGCAACAGGTCAGTCGCTGTATTGTGACGTTTGTTTCATATAAAGTAATTGTATAACATGAAGTACAAACAAATTAAAAATAACACGTGACTTTACAATTACCCTGTATAATCACATGTCTTGTGTGGACATCGTATTTGTTAGTAATAATCTAGAGAGCATGTCGTTAGGCATTTTAGTAATATATACCAGATCTAAGGGTCTTTTATATTTGGACATGCGCCCTAATATAACCCATTAGGTTGAACGGGACGCGCCTCGCTATAACGAGGCAAAAGTTTATTTTTTTAAAAAGTCGTTAAGTTCCCGGATGTGTTGTCAATAGTCTAGAGAGCATGTCGTAAAGTTCCCCTATCTGTTAACAATAACCTATAGAGCATGTCGTATAGTTCCTGTATTTGTTATCAATAATCTAGAGAGCATGTCGTAAAGTTCCCGTATTTGTTGGCAATAATCTAGAGAGCATGTCGTAAAGTTCCCGTACTTGTAATCGATACTCTAGAGAGAATGTCGTAAAGTTCCCATATTTGTTATCAATAGTGTAGAGAGCATGTCGTAAAGTTCCCCTATTTGTTATCAATAATGTAGAGAGCATGTCGCAAATTTCCCGTATTTGTTAGCAATAATCTAGAGAGCATGTCGTAAAGTTCCCGTATTTGTTATCAATAATGTAGAAAGCATGTCGTGAAGTTCCCGTACTTGTTATTAATAATCTAGAGAGCATGTCGCAAAGGTCCCATATTTGTTATCAATAACCTAGAGAGCATGTCGTAAAGTTCCCGTATTTGTTATCAATAATGTAGAGAGCATGTCCTATAGTTCCTGTATTTGTAATCAATAATTTAGAGCGCATGTCGTAAAGTTCCTGTATTTGTTATCAGTAATGTAAAGAGCATGTCGTATATTTCCAGTATTTGTTATCAATAATCTAGAGAGCATGTCGTAAAGTTCTCGTAATTGTTCTCAATAATGTAGAAAGAATGTCATAAAATTCAAGTATTTGTTATCAATAATGTAGAGAGCATGTCGGAAAGTTCCCGTATTTGTTATCAATAATGTAGAGAGCATGTCGTAAAGTTCAAGTATTTGTTATCAATAATGTAGAGAGCATGTCGTAAAGTTCCGGTATTTGTTATCAATAATGTAGAGAGCATGTCGTAAAGTTCCGGTATTTGTTATCAATAATCTAGAGAGCATGTCGTAAAGTTCTCATATTTGTTATCAATAATCTAGAGAGCATGTCGTATAGCTCACGGGGGTCATTGAAGAAGCAAAATACAGAATATGCCCACTGCACATACAGACATGTCGTTGAAGGCGACTGATACCAGGTCGTGAATGGGGGCGACAACCTCATCATGTAAACACATTTCTACAAGGACCACTACTACCAGAACTTGTAACTGTTTCGTGCAGGCTTCCTGTGGGTCATGTTGTAGTGGTTAATCCACGCTTCTTAAGAAGAGCAAACAAATGATGATGATGTCAAGTATATAACAATTATTTTATGTGGAGTGAATTTAGTCAGTCTTACTGTTAAATCATTGATGTCAAGTATTTAATGATTATTTTATATGGAGTAAATAGAGTCAGTGTTATTGTTACAACATTGATGTCGAGTATATAACGATTATTTTATATGGAGTGAATGGATTATGTGTTATTGGTAAAATAGTGATGTTGAGTGTATAACGATTATTTTATATGGAGTGAACGGGGTCAGTGTTATTGTTATAAGATTATCTCAACGCTTTTTTGTAAGCGAACCATATTTTATTCTAGACGGTGAAGAGCCTGTGACCATCCACCTACTACTACAGTAAAAGCACATGGCATCCGTTTTATGATGTTGTCTAGCGTCGACTTCAGGGCACTTATACCCTCTTTGTTCCAGAGATAGTTCCTTTAACTGGTACCACCAAGCCAATCTTGGGCTCACAGACTGCTGGCTCATAGAAATTAGTTAAGGCAATTTTTGATGATGCCTCTTACACGTTTCCTGGGGTGTTGTTACTTTAACAATATGTTTCCACTTTGACTTTGTGTTTCAGTATCCTCAGATTACGGTTTTCCTTGTTAAAAAGGTACAGTTTTCCTGGCTAATATTTCCCACAATGCTACAACAATGTCCGGTCTGATAAATGGAATCTGTTCTTAACACTGGCAATCTGGTTGTCGTTTTGGCGCGAGCTTTATTTTGCACAGTATCGTAAAACTGTAAAAATATCAGGTTATATTCCACCTGACGTTCCAAGCACATAGCTGTTGACTATTAGATCAGGCTCCAATCAGAAATGTTGTTATGCTTACATCTCGAAGGCCGGACAAGAGTTTCAAACATGCGTATGGCAGAATGGGTTATTTAACAATTTCTTCACGGAAAGATCTGCACGTGATTGCCAAGGGCACGTCTTCCATATATGGCAATCGTGACATTCAATTATCCTTCACAATGATTTCATACGACTTCTTACATCTACCCAGGAATATTACAACATATCCGCTCAGGTGTGTCTGTCATACTACAGGTCGATACTTGACCGGCGCTCCTTGTCCCAACACAAACCCCCATTAGACCATCTGGGCTGTGATAGGAAACTCTATACATAGCGCTGCAACAGAGAGCGATCTGATTATTGGAAGAGCGTCCCTTCGAGAATAAGTGTTTCGGCCCTGTATACCCTTTTACACTTTAAGAGGGATGGGGGGGGGGGGGGGGGCCCTGGGTCATGACTCACTAGTGTCTCCGCCTCCTGTTGTCTTATGTAGAAAATGAACCCACTCTACCTTGGTTTGATTTTAAAAATCCACAATTCTGTCAGCCGAAGGCAACTGTAAAAGTAACCTTTATGTTGAAAACAAATTATTGTGCCACAGCACACCATGACTAGGGACAAACACTGACCCACCTGCGCAGAGCCAACAAGGCTTAAAGCCACTGCACATTAGCAACTGAAATCTGCTTGCGCCCGACACCTCATTTAATAGACGCCGCGTGTTGCCTGTAAGCCACCGCCCTTCACAAATATAATGAAAAAACTTAATGTATTGCAGACACAGAAAAATGTCCACTTTCCGGATGTTTCCTGTAGCGCAGGTGGGGATATAGTTTACTGTCCCGAGTTCCATAGCCGATTGTGGCTGTTCCCCAGCCAGCATGATGCCTTTTCTACAGTTTCACTAAGCCTCTTCAGTGCCCTTGTTCTCGACTGTCCCCTCAGCCCCAACAGTTTCAATAAATTATACACTGATGCAGTCACGAACCCTCTTGCACCCACCTCAATAGCCATAACCCTTGCAGTGAACCTGTCGTGTCTCAGATCCGCGGCCAGATCACTAAACTTGGCCGCTTTAAACAAATGTTGCTCTTCCAATCTGGAATCAAATGGCACGGTCAGTTCAATCAATATAACCTTGTGCGATGTTGACGAATGCAGCACTATCGGGCCGTCTTCGAGATTCCCTGATACTCTCTGGATATGTCCATCGTATAGGTAGGTCTAGCGCCATCTTCCAGTCATTTGCACAGTCAAGAAGAGGTGGTACACTACTATCTAATTTTCTTGGGTTTTTTATGTGCTGACCTTCCTGCTCTCAGAAAGTATATGTATGCGGTGTTCGGCCTGACATTGCTGTTTGCCTTCATCCTTGCCAGATCTATTGTCACAGCCAGCTCATTTAGCACATTGTTGAAGCGCCATATGTATCGCCATTGCCCTAATGACACCTTGCAAGCTGAGAGCACGTGTTCGACTGTCTGCCTCTCATGGCACAGGTGGCACTGCTCATCATCCGACTTTCCCCGTCTCACAAGGTTTGTGGCCGATGGCAGGAGGTCATACATTGATCTAATAACGAAGCTAAGCCTAAAAGATGTCATATGCCGTATGTCATTCCATATCACGGACATTTACAGGGCTCCTTCCTATGTAGTCCATTGGCCTTGTTGAGCCTGCTGCACTGCTTTTTGCAACTTCTTATCATTCTCAGCACCTCGTATGTCCTGAACTACCATGTCTCTGCGCTCCCTGCTTGATGCCTTGTACCGCCAGGGAATGTCTCTATGACCAAATCCTCGTATATTCGTTTGTGTGTATTCGATTACCTCCCTCAGTTTGAGCGACTCTTGGGCAGCATCAACAGCTTCTTCCACTCTCTACTTCCTTCCTGTTTTCAGTTTTGGCTGATTGGATTTCATCACGTCATCTGCTGACTCACGTAGCATCATTGCAAGCCTTGCCTTTCCAACTTTGTACTCTTCAACAACTGACTTGAAAGGTAGCAGAAATTGTGACTTGTTGCAGTACAGTGCTACATCTGACAGACTTGGTGGTACCCCTAGCCATTCCCTCATGAACTTGTTGACCTTCCGCTCCATAGCTTCCACTGTACTTGTGCTTATTTGATATATAAGCAGTGGCCACAGCAACTTCGGTATCAATATGAACTGCAGGCACCACAGTTTGAATTTTCCTAGGAGTCTGCATTGGTCTATGGTCTGTAGCCCTTTGCCTGCCATTGCTATTGTCTGTTGCACTGTCTTCGAGTCTTTTAATGAGGCATCGTACACCCTGCTAAGACTTTTAACAGATTCCTCAATGACAATAGGGATTCTTTGGTTGGAAACCATGAATATGACCTCTGCTATCTTCCCTTTCCTGACTGATAGGCTTCTCAACTTCTTGGGTTTTGTGTGTAACCCCACTACTTTGTTAAATCATTTTTTCGGGATACAAATTTGCCCCAGCCAATCAACGCACAGTTGCTGAGTCGGAATAAATTACAAGAAGTTACGCCAGGAAAAAAACTTAAGCCCTGTTTTTTTCGGATGTGGGTCGCGGCCATCTTGTTCACGCAATATGGCGGAAGAAAACTGAATAAAATTAGACTGTATGAGACATGAGACTAAACCGGAGACAACCAATCAGTTTGCCCCGCCAGGAACCAACCAAACGCTTTCCTTAACCAGTAGAAGTTACTTTACCTGCCTATATAATCGGGCGAATTTTATGCTAAAGCACGCAACACCAGACACGAAGCCAGAGACACGAAAGACTGAAGAAGAGGAGAAGCTGTCACCTTGATAGAGAGGGCCTGGTATATTATAGGGGGAAGGACATTGTTGTATCACACCTAGGTATACATATTATTGGATGTATTCTTGTATTGAATTTATATTATTGGATGTATTCATGTATTGAATTTATATTATTGAATATATCCATGTATTAGTTTATCAGAAAGAATGTTTTGCAAGTAGACACCTGTCTTGTCTCGCTATTGCTAAATCATACTGAGCCATGTTGTCATTCATCCTACATGCAGACACCTGAGACACGCTCATTTCACCCACACTAGAAATATGTGGGCTTGAGGACAGAAATTAGCCCTTATTTTTGCTTGTTACAGGTTTTATTCGTGTCATAAAACATGAGGTCGTATGTTCGAGTCAATCCAGCTGCCTGGAACTTCGCAGGAGCATAGAGATTGTACAGAAGCTACATCTTTAGTCCCCCTCAGTCTTGGGTGGGCTAAAGTAACGAGCCTCAGCAGGAGTTGTGTGAACCAAACTAAGGAGAACAGAACGTTTTAAGAGATGAGTACACATTAGTACCATTTCTGTCAGCATTGTGAGCAAAGTTAGTGTCAGTGACGAGAAAGTGAATTAGCATAGCAAGAGACAAAAATTAACAGCATAGCTGATAAATGTTATATACTTAATTAACAGCACAGCTGATACTTGTACTATAATTGAATAACAGCACAGCTGATATAATTATTGTTCCTATAATTGGAAAACTTGTAATATCTTTATATATCTATATAAAATATAAATATTTGTAAATCATATGTAAACTTACAAATCCATTACATTCCATTTTCCAACATTCACCCTTCAGCACAAGAGTAGATAGTGTATATACTAAATAAATAATAAGGAAATTGTATTTGAACGACTTGTCAATTTTATCATTGTTAAGTAAAAATCTGTTTCCTTGTCTTAATATCACAGTTAGTTACACAGCGGAGGTGGCAAGTTATGTCGGTCTCCTCTCTACTATTGTTTCGAGATCAGATCATTCACAGCTGTAACTAATTTGTGATACCAGTAGTTCTCTCAGACACTGGGACTTCACCATTTTCTGCAGAAATTCTATTTCTGTAATTGTCAGTACTATACTGATCTTAAAGCCAATAAAAACCTCATGCCACAGGTTTGAAGCTCATTCTGCACCAGCTGACTAGTTCATCCAGGCGTGTTAACATCCTCCGGGCCTGATGTTCATCTGATGTCAGAATTGTTGTGTCATCCATGAATGCTTTGAGCGGCGGCATGTGACACATTTACTGAACTTTGGATCTAAAGCCGTTCCTTTAGCCGCATTGAGGATTACCTGCATAGCAATCACGAACAGTATCGGCCAGATGGTACATCCCATCGCAATTCCAACTTCAAGGCCAATCCACTTCGTTGTGTACTCTCTGGTTGAAAATCTGACAGAGAACCCTGCGAAATACAGCTTCAACATTGCTGCAATCTCTTATGGAACATGATACATTTCTAGGGCATGCCACAACATCTGGTGTGGAACGGATCCATAAGCATTTGCTAGATCCAACCAAATTACATAGAGGTATGTTCTGTCATACTTTGCCTTTCGAATTGCTTCCCAGATCATAGTGGCATACTCTAGACATCCGTGTGTACCTGTAATACCTCCTTTCAGAATAGTAGTGTCAATGTACCCATTTGCCATGAGGTATGTTGTGAGCCTTTTTGCCATCACTGAGAAGAATATCTTCCCTTCCACATTAAGTAGTGAGATTGGCCTGAACTGACTGATGTCTGTGGAATTTTGATCCTTCGGGATGTAGACTCCAATCGCCTTTCTCCATTCCTTGCTTACAAGCTGAGTTTCCCACGCATTCTTCAGTAAACGGAGCATTCGTTTGAGCACTTCAGGACATCTCTTATACAAAACATATGGAATACCATTATGACCTAGAACTGACTTGCACCGAGCTTTCTGGACAATGCTTTCTACCTCTTGCATCGTTGGGGGCTTGGTGTTCAATTCAGCTCCTGGCTTACTAGGCCATTTATGGCCTGCCATGCTCCTGAGCGGCAGTCTTTGCAACCATCTGAATAGGTAATTCTAAGGTGTTCTTCCAGGTCTTCTTTCCTGATGTTTAGCATTCCTGACCGTGGCTGCTCAAACAGTTCTTTGGTAAATTTGAAGGGCTACCTGAAGAATCTTTCCCTATCCCTTCGTGTCTTCCTTCTCTTCCTGCACAACCTTTCTGCTCTACAAAGGGCATTATGTTGGCATTTCAGATGCTCCCAAACCTGTCGTAACCCTTCCTTATCTGTGGCAACTGCGTTCTTGAACAGTTTTCGGGCATGCTTCTTCTGTTTCCTGATTTCTTCTATTTTAATTTATCTTCTACTTTTTCGCGGTGGGATACTTTCCCTTGCCTCCCTGACTCCAAACACTTTGCGACAGTGAAGATATACTATGTCGCAGAAGATTTCCATCTTCTTCTCCAAAGTTATCTGCTTCAGGTTGTTATCCAACTCTTTTGCCAAGGCTTCATCCAGCTGTTCCCAAATCCCTTTTGCACTGGCAGGTAGAAATGTGATTGCATCTATCTTCCCGTCCAAGAAATGTGTGAGATCATCATCAGGCAGATCAACTTGAATATATTCATCACTGTGGATTGACTCCTGGCTGCGTTCTTCCAACGTCTAACTCTCACACCCCTTTTTTGTTCTGTGGATTTGCATTCCTCTCTGAGTAGAGAATTTCTACCACAGGCACATGGAAATTCTAGCCGTTGTTCAGAGCTTGAAGTCCGTGTAACGGGTCTGGTCGATTCCAATGAGGCACCTTTCATCATTCTGCCCCCCTTTAGGGGCAATTTATCACGACAATAATTTGCAGGTCACACAAGCCATTTCAGCGTTCAGTAAACTCGCTTGGCCATTTATGTGTGAAAACAGTCGCACCCGTTTGGTACACTAGGATTTCAGTCGTCCAGTATTGCATCACCTTCTACTCTATCTGCAGGGATAGGCAGGTAAACAAACAGACATGACGACTATTATTGAAAGAAATGTAAGATGATTTTAAAATAGCTATTATCAGCTTGACAGCAGATAAAAAATAGTGCTCATGACGGAATTTGCACGTAAACAGTACTCTCAACAAATGTAACTACATACAGACGTAGAAAAGGAGAGATTGGCCTACACAATTATACGACACAGATCATAGAAAGACAGAAAAAAGGACAACCCTATTAGTCTTGTCTTCTAGAGATTGTATTATACGTTACATTTTCTCTTCACGTAAACTGATTGTATCCAGGTTGGGTGAGGGCTGTGAGTGAAGAGGAATTAACTGATTATTGTTTTTAAGTGCGTGTGATGCGTGAAAGCGAATCATGGACAATAAATAAACAAAACAAAGCTAGATGATAGGATAAACGGTAGCCTATATTGTGTGGTGCTACGGAGCACTATCGAAGATCTTAAGGGTATCTAAAGATAGGATTATAATTTATTGCAAGGACCGATGTACTAATAGTTGAACAAAGTCTGGAATAGAATTCCCCACTATACATCGGATTTGTGGACTACGAAAAGGCATTTGACAGTGTAGACAGAGAATCACTTTGGAAATTGATGAGGCATTATGGAGTTCCCCTGAAGATCATTAATTTAATAAAGAAAACATATGAAACATGACATACAGAGTTCTTCACGAATGACAGCTTACAGAACCATTTGGGATAAGAACAGGAGTGCGAGAGGGATGCCTCTTGTCTCCATTTCTTTTCTTACTAGCAATAGACTGAGTTATGAGATCGTCGACAACACACAACATAAATGGAATCCAGTGGACTCTGACTAAGCAGTTGGATGATCTGGATTTTGCTGATGACTTGGCTCTTCTGTCCCATAACCGTAATCAGATGCAGGACAAATTGAAAACACTCGATGAGAGGTCACAGCAATTAGGTCTGAAAATACACAGGGAAAAGACAAAAATAATGAGAATAAATGCAGGTAATGATAACAAGGTTGAACTTGAAGAAACACCAATACAAGATGTAGAATCGTACCTATATCTTGACAGTAATATAGACAAAGTTGGAGGGACAGACAGCGAAATCAAAATAAGAATACAAAAGGCAAGAGGAGCTGTCATTGCATTGGGAAATATATGGAGATCAAGAGAAATCGGATCCAACACGAAAATGAGAATCTTCAACTCAAATGTGAAGTCAGTCCCATTGTATGGCTCTGAGACATGGAGAACAACAAAGACAACAGCCAAAAAGCTACAGACTTTCATAAATGGGTGCTTGCGTAGAATAGAGGGATTAAAATGGTATGACAAGGTTACCAACGTGGAACTGATGAAGAACTAGACAAGTGCCAGTGGAACAAGAGATGAGAAGAAGACGATGGCGATGGATAGGACACACACTGAGGAAACCTGTTGATAGCATTACAAGGCAGTCCTTGTTCTGGAACCCCCAGGGCAAGAGAGGCAGAGGTTGACCAAGAAGCACATGGAGAAGAGAGCTGGAAACAGAGGTGAAAATGATGAGGAGAACGTGGAAAGAACTTGAGATGATGGCACGTGACAGGAGGACTTGGCATGTGTTTGTTGAAGGCCTATGCTCTTTTGGGAGTGGAGGGTTATGAATGAAAGACCGATGTTGGAGATGGAAATAAAAAAATATAATAAAACTATTTTAACACATGCTTTTAATGCACTACAAACCCAAAAATAATTTTTCAAGAGTTAATATCTTGCAGCCAAACGTGTAACATCGAATTGAGAAAACGCGTGGTGCGCTTAAACACATAAGTGTCTAATAAAATATAAAGCAGAAGTTAATTTCATGCAGAATCAGCTTGTTGTCAATTTGATGTTACACTTTTTTACTGCAAAGCTAAAAATTCCATAGGTCTATAAAATATAAAGCAGAATTAATTTTCATGCAGAATCTGCTTGTTGTCCAATTTTGATGTTACACGTTTATACTGCAAGCTATTAAATTACATTGAACCAATTTTTTTTTTTAATTTTTTGGAGTTTTTAGTGCATTAAAAAGCTGTGTTTAAAAATGTATTTTTTATTTGTTATTTTCTTCATTTTAGTGTTTACTAAACAATATTTTTACTTATTGTAAATCTGACCTAACATTTCTTAAGCGATCAATTTCTTTTAATCAATTTCTTCAATTTGAAGGTCATTGTTACGTGCAGTCTTTGATATCCTACAATATTATACATAGGTAATTTTTTAGTGCTTAAGGGAAAGTCATTATTGAGTTACTTCCCTTGAAAGTTGTGCCGTCTTTTCGATCAAACTCCGCGGATAAATCCATTTTACTGCGATTTATTCGTTGTTTGGGTAATAATAGATTGTTCTTGCTTCAGAATATCTATGGCCTGAATTTATGTGTATTGTTTGTCTGAGTAGGACGAGTCTGTCTTATATCTGTATATCTTTACATATCTAAGTCGAACTATATGTTCTGTTGTCTCTAGAGAGGTCAAAGGCTATTCGGCGGATGTGTCGCTAGAGTGTGGTGTGATTTGGCTTCGTCCTGATAGGGACTGTGTTTCCTATGTCGGCCTGTCGCCGGGGAAAAAGTGATCTCAGTTTTTGTGGGGAAAGTGATAGTCGTCTAGACCTATCGTGTATGCTTTACCCCAGTGTTTATGCGTATTGCCAAGGAATGGCAGTTTCATATTTCTTTTACCAAGGTAATCCAAGATACTTTTATGAACTCTCGTACGAAGCCCACCAGTTTCGATAAGAGAATATATTTGACTTGTTGAAAACGACTTCGATTCCTTGCAGCACTATATTCTGTAGAATGCAGTCAATTGTTCATGATCAAATCTACAGAGCAATGCAATGTTTTATGAATGACTAACTTTAGGACAGATTCATTATCTGTATCCAAACGTGAGTGACAGCTCACGAGTGAAGCCATCTTGGAACCAAAACATGTAGTGACTTTCAAGAAGAGAAAAGGGGATGCCCGTATTATCGCTTGTTTAGTCCAGAGATCACTGCTACACATGAGAACCCTTTATCAGCGGTTCAATATTATTATATGAAAAAAATATGTGCTGAACATTATGTGGGAGAATCGTCGCTAAACGAGATTAGGTTTAGAAGCCATCTGAAATATTATTTATAAGCTGACGTGCTCAGTCAGTGAAGTCAGATGATTTATATGTATGGGCGATGCTGAGGGCTTGGCTACTGACAGTCCATTATAATATTAATCTACATGAGTGCCCATGTAACATAACATTGCAAGACCAATTATCCACTGTACTATGATGTATTATGCCAACCTGTGATTTGTCACTATCTGTGCTGTCGAGTGTGTACGTCCAATTAAACTTTAGAAAAGGTACACAGTCGTTGGTGTCGATGACTTCCAGTCATACATGAGTGTGAGAAAAGAACATTTGTCAACAACACGAACCCTTATCATCATTCGCACATTGTACACTCAATCCATGTCTACACACCACTGCGTAGGTCAAGTTGACATTCCATACACTACAGTGGAGCAAACAACACCATAGAGATCTTATCAACTGATGATGATGATGATGTCTGATTCCATCCACTTATATCTATCTTTTGGTGGATATCATTAACGGGAATAAAAATCCAACATTATCAACTTTATCAACTGGTGGACCAGCTTTCTGGGTTTGACCTCGCAGAAGTTCAGAAGTCAACAGATTACCGATACCAGACCGTTTCCTGTGGCTGATACGACACACTTGCAGTATTGGTTTGCTCTTTGTCAACACTTCGTCACGTGACCTGTCAGGTGAATGCAGTATGTAGGTCAGCGTTGTTGACATTTTTTACATTAGACATTACAGAGTTTCACAGAACAGTTGGATCAATTCTTGTCAATGTTAACAGGAAGACAGTATTTGTGAACTAAGAAGTCCTATTTTCATCGATGGATCTTCTTGTTTTCCATATATGAACTTTAATATTTAAGGCCAGAATGTTTAATTGAATAAAGTGGCAGTTTGTTTATTTTCATAAAAATAACTTTGCCATTACTGTAAAACTGAGCCTATTTTGCAACACATACTATCATACACATAATTTATATATATTTATGTTTACATGTTATTTGTTTGTATAGTATGTTAGTTTCTATGTCAGCGGGTTGTGTTTAAGGTTGGGCGGCGTCCTCACAACAGAATATCCCACGTCATAGAGGGTCCGTTGTGGGCGTTTTCTATAGGTGCAATTTTCTTGATTGAAAATTTGCTGCGACAACTGTTGCTTTTGTGTTAGCTGTGAAGTCTGTAATTATTGTTATTTTTGTAATATTTCTTTGTTCTTTAGTTTTGTTTTGATTTGTTTGTAATTTGTTGGTCTAACCTTTTCTATCTTTCAGTTCTATTCACAATTTATATTCATATATTGTGACGTCATTTGTGTTGTTATTCTTTGCAGATTCAGTGTTTATTTTCATTGATTTCCCTATTTGATTTATTTTGATTTCTGCAAACGTTCTTGTATTGTCAGTCCTATTTGTACTTTATGTATTCTGTTGGTTGACATATGTTTTATATAGGTATATTTCATAAGACACAATTGCCTGTGCACTGCACTTGGATAATGGTATAAACCAGTACCTGATTATTATTACTATTATACAAGACCTTATTAAAGGCTTGTGACCCACAGATATTGGGATAGTATACTGATTAATCAAGTCATTGAGAACTTGTGGTATTATTATTGGTTCAGGTGATTAGTATTATTGTTAGACATCATGTCTACTTTAGAATACTTCATTACACAAGGGAAAGCCCTTGATAAGACTGGTCAACAATTAGAACAATGGCAGTTGCTCAATATGACAAAGCATTAGCTGCAGAAGAGAGAAGAGCTATGGCAGAAGAGAAAAGATTAGCTGCAGAAGAAAGAAAAGCTATGGCGGAAGAGAAAAGATTAGAAAGAGAAGCTGAGGCTGCTGCTGAACAAAAGAAATTGCAGATGCAGGTGGAGGAAAGGAGATTTGAAGCTGAACAAAAAAAAATTAGAAAGAGAAGCTGCGGCTGAACAAAAAAGATTAGACAGTGAAGCTGAACAAAAAAGATTAGACAGGGAAGCTGAACAAAAAAGATTAGACAGGGAAGCTGAACAAAAAAGATTAGACAGGGAGGCTGAACAAAAAAGATTAGATGCTGAAGAGAAAAAAGCAATAAGAGAACATGAATTTGAGTTGGAGAAATTGAGATTGACAAGTATGAGTAATGTTAATCAGGCATCTAGTGGTAATGGTAAACCTTCTACTTACAAGGTTAAGGTTACACCGTTCAATCAGTCCAGTGACGATATTACATTCTGGCTGGATAGATTTGAACGTTCTTGTCGTACACATAATGTGGATAAATCACAATACGCTAATCAATTATCAGAAAACTTGAAAGGTGAATCTTTGACTAGATTATGCCTTGTAGGAGAAGCAGATAAGGATAATTATGATGTCATTAGGGCGGCTTTGATAAAAAAATATCAGCTAAGTGAGGAAGGCTATCGCCTTTTATTTAAGACGATGGTACCTGAGACGGGTGTAGAATTCTCAGAATTCACTGCAAAGGCACGTCTCACAGTTGATCGTTGGATTGAGCTTTCCAAAACAGAAAAAAAAAACGTATGAAGGACTTATGGATTTGTTGCTCAGAGATAAGATTATGTCATGTGTGAACAAACCTTTCCTTGAATTTATACATGAGCGTAAACCCAAATCTCTAAAAGAAATGGAAGAATATTGTTCCCAATATGTCACTGCACACCCCGACGTGACTTTTGGCAACACTAAGATTAAGGAGAGTATGCCAGTTGCTTCAGCAACACCATACAATCCCAATTATTCACACAGATTTCAGGGACCTCAAAACAGATTTGATAAAAAAGGTAACCATAATAGTTATCAAAACCAAGGTAACCAATCATTTCAGGGTTCTTCTTCAAAGAACTGGAGACGACCTGATAGCTCTCGACACAGGGGTGGTCATAATTATAGGAATTTCCGTAGAGGAAGTAATTATAGAAACTATCAGGGTTATCCGTCTTGGAGTCAACAAGATCATAATTACAGAGATACTCATTATAATGAATATGATAATGGTAACCAAGGGAACTATGACTCAAACCCAAATAGGGGTTACAATAGAGGTAACAATAACTACAGAGGTGATAATAACCGAGGTAGATCTCAAAACAAAAGACATAAACCACATTTTCAGGCAAACTCTGCACAACAAGAGTCCCATGAAGCCTATAAACAGAGTAAAGATAATAATGATGCTAGTAATATGGCATGTGCCGCTTTTGATTTTGGGAGAGCATCTCAGTGCCCCCAATGCAAAACGTTATTTGAGCCAACCACAGTGTCTACTTTAAGCTGTGGCCATCCTCTTCCTGCTCTTCCAGCATCAGTCGCGCATGATGGAAGAGGTTCTCTTGTCTTACATAAGGGTTTAGTGAATAACAATCCAGTCTCTGTGCTATTTGATTCTGGATGCACCACAATTGGTGTTAGGCAGTCACTCGTAGATCCTTCCCGTGCCACTGGACAAGTAGTCAAATGTGTAACATTTTGCGGCACATTAGAGAAATACTCTACTGCTATCATTAGGATTGCTACTCCTTTCTTTACAGGAGATGTACACGCATGTCTTCTTCCGAATCCGATCGCTGACCTCATCATCGGTCGCATTCATGGAGTCAAGGAATGCACTCCGCAACAAATTTCCACGTGGGAAAAGGCAAAACATGCAGATTGCTAACGCTGTAGTCACTAGAGCTCAGGCTCTTAATATGCCTCAAACTTCATCTACTGAAGATAATGAAGTGCATAACCAAGATAATCCCTTGGTAATTTCTCGTGACTCGTTTATAAAACAGCAAGAAGATGATCCCACTCTGAAGAAATTCTTCATTCTTGCAACTAAAGGTGATCCGAATAAAGACACAAGTCGTAAATCGTGGATTACAAAGAAGAATGGCGTACTTGTACGTATGGTTCAAGACTCCATTACGTCAAGTCATTCTCAAATCCTGGTTCCCAAGAATTTGAGAGTTAAAATTTTGCAGCACGCTCACGACTCTCAGTGTGCTGGACACATGGGTTTTTCCCGTACTAAGTCAAGAGTCCTTGCGGCTTTCTTTTGGCCATTGGTAAACAAGGACATACGTATTTATTGTCGATCTTGTAAAGTATGTCAGGAAGTTAAATCCAAAGGTCCACGGCATGCTGCACCCATTCAGGCGGCGGACATTCTTATTCGGCCGTTTCAAAAAATGGCCATAGACATTATTGGTCCATTTAAGATCAAGTCTGCCAGAGGACATCAGTTTATCTTGACGTGTGTTGATATGTGCACACGTTGGCCAGAGGCTATTCCTCTGAAGAGCATTACTACTGCTGATATTGCAGATGCTCTTTGGCTTATATTTTCTCGTCTGGGGTTCCCCGGAGAGATATTGTCAGACCATGGCACCCAACTAATATCAGATACCATGTCTCAAGTAATGTCTACTCTGCAGATAGATAGATCTTTAAGTAGTATCTACCATCCAATGTCTAATGGTATGGTCGAACGCCTTAATAGAACACTTAAAAACTTACTGGGGAAGATAACTGAGGATCATCCTCAAGACTGGGACAGAGTTTTACCTGCGGCCCTCTTCGCTTACAGAGAGGTACCCAATGAACATACGGGATTTTCTCCCTTTGAACTCGTCTTTGGCGCGCGTCCGCGTGGCCCTATGTCGTTGCTTCACGATCTCATAACATCTGACAATATTGACGATGACACAAAGTCATCCTACGAATATGTCATCGCGTTGAGACAAAAAATTATCGAAGCATGCAAATTAGCAACTTCTTCTTCTGAATTTGCGAAACAGAAGGCAAGGCAATTTGCCAATAAGAAGAGAT